>JAOPJI010000047.1:10121602-10137251 GCA_027122695.1 Merluccius productus | reverse complement strand
TGCCTCCCCCAGTGTTGTAAGCAGCCCCTCCTCGGCTCGGCTCGTCTCCCAGATCATCGGCGCTGAGGACGACTATTTTGATTCAGACCAGGAGCAGGTAAGGATAAACTAGAGACTTGTCAAGCATGCAACTGTGACCATTAAAAACGCTACTACTAATTGATGGATGGAGGATAGGCTGACAACTCATTGTCACACTGTTGCTGAGATATATCTATTTTTTCTGATGTCTAAGCAGTGGATACATTTTATTTTAATGATGATATTTTGGTGTGACCTGAGACCTAGGAACTGCATCCATCACCAACCGCTTACTCCTAAAAACTTCTCCCGACTCCCCCATTCCCTTGCCTACATTCTGCCACCTTGCCTAATAATTATTATCTGGTAAAATTGTGCAGAGGGCACAAAAAGCCCCCAGCATTGCATGGCATGGGCAGGTGATAAAGTGACGGCGCTGGCTCTCTCTATCTCTTTCAGACAAACGGCCAGTGTAACAGCTTCCAGAGCATCGAGCTGATCAAGTCTCGGCCCGCCCACCTAGCAGCCTTCCTGCACCACGTCATCTCTCAGTTCGACCCCTCTCCACTGGTGAGAGAGCACCTCAGCCTCTAGCCCATCCCTTTGAATACCAGTTGTAGATATACAGAGATGGCATGCATGAGCTACTTGTGCTGGTGTTAACTCCAGCCCTGGTTTCTCTCATTGGGTCAGTTGTGCTACCTCTACGCTGATCTGTACAAGCAGACCAACTCCAAAGAGACCAGGCGGGTTTTTATGGATCTGCACACTTTCTTTATTGACCGGGGAGCCGTAAGTATTTGTTAATTAACCTTTTTTGGTTAAATAACTCTTTTTGGCATCATTTGGCATTTCCATGTTGACTCAGCCAGTTGTCGACTTGTTTTAAATGTTTGAATAAATGTCTTTTCACTGTCACACAGCATTTAAAAGTCACAGTTCCAGAGTCCATGTCAACTGATCTGGGTGAGTGTATTTGCATACGCGTGCGCTTCATAAACCCGCTCCCCCTAAGTTAACTGTGGTTACTTGGCTGTTGGCTTTTATACTTGAGTTGGCTCACTTCAAACACGCGGCTCGGCGGTCTGTTATTTGATCACTTAGACACTGTGCACTCTCCCAGCTCAAGTTTTTAAAAAAATCAAGCGCTCCAATGATTTGGAAAGTATTGCTTTGAACTTCACTTTGATGGCACGTAGTCACAATGCACATGCAGCAATGCATATGTCAAATCCTCTGAGGGTTTGTGTTTGTGTGTGAGAGAGTGTGAGTGAGTGAGAGCACCTGCAGTTTTGCACACTTGATGTCTGTGTCAGGAAGTAGGAATAAATAAGTGGCCAACTACCTAAATGGCATTTGTTCAAAGCAGTCGGCAGTTCTTAGTTTTTTATATTTGATTTTGATTTTGCACCAAGCAGACAATCGATTATCTCATTTATTAATTTATTCTTAGTGTGTGATGACTTTTAAATGCCATGCCTTTTTCAAATGACATCTTTTAAGGTTATAAAGTCCTTTTCTGAAAGCGTGTGCATTTGTAATGTCAGACCGGCGGCGGACAGAGTTGATACCAGAGGAGATCAACCGGCAGCACGTGCAGACACTGCAGGACTCCCTGCTCCCTGACATCCAGAGGAACCTGGAGGACTTCAGGTGAAGCGCTGCAGTCCTTTAAGTTATCATGTGCACTCTATTGGGATTGGTTATTTAATGTGTGTGTATCACAAACAAAGCAATATGTGGGGGAAAAAAAGGCATAAAATACATGGGTATGAATGTCCAAAAGCTCACAAAAATATTGTATTCCAGACGGAAGCAGGGATGCAAACTGGCTTTTCGGCGGAGGTCTCTTTTATGACCTCGGTTTGGGTGACTAATGTGAACTGTCCAGATCCAAAGAGATTTTTTGGGGGTGGGGGGGGGGTGACATTGACGTACACCGAATAGAAAGCTAGAAAGCATATAAACAATTCTAAACATGTTTAGAATTGTAAAGCAGTGTTGCGTGGGAGGATTTATACGCGCTCAGCCCCTCCTACTTTCACCTGCATTAAAAGTGCAGCGTCAATTCCCCACGGATGGAAAGGTCAGCCGAGGTAATATTTGGCTGACTAATATTGTTGGATGTGTTTTTAACTTTAGCTGGCCCGGTAGGCAGGGCTAGAAATTAAGCTTGCCGGCGGGTAGTTTGTCGAGGCTAATCGTCCGTCAGGCGAGTGCAGTAAGTAACTATTTTTTTAGCTGTATTTTAAGGGAGTCTATTATGTAGAAATATGAGGTGACAAAGGATAATCAGTCAAACTGGTTATCCGGGACCTCTCCGTAATTAGAGCATAGGTACAGATACACAAACAATTAGTTAGCAATTGCTTTTTCACCCTACCCTGAAGAAGTCTCTAATATAAATAAATATATTGTTAAAAACATAACTGTGTGCGCTATTAGGTCAAAATGTTCTAATTGCTTCAATTTAATTATTCAATTTAATTCATTATTCACTTCCGCCACCCACGCCACTTGGAATGACATCACATCTCTTCTATGCATCAACCCACGATGTCGCACGTTGGCGTTGCCGTGGTGATCGGCACGTCACATGACCGGCTCTTGTTTGCATCCCACAGGCACAAGCGCGGCATGGGCCTAACGCTGGCCGAGGCGGAGCTGTCCCGGCTGGACCAGGAGCGGGTGAGGGACCGCGTCACACTGGAGAGAGAGCGCTCCTACGCCGAGAACATCGTCACCAAGATAGAGGACATCCTGTGAGTTAGAGGGCAACTAAAAATTGCTGTAGCGTAGCATAGCACAGCACACTGCTGCTGCTACTACTGCTGCTGATACCGTCAACCCCGGTTGTTTATGTTATGTTTTTTCTTTTTTTCTCGCATCTAGGTTGACGACGCAGAACACAGAGGAAGAGAAATGGTGAGTATCTCTGTTACGGCTCAGATGAGCATCCTTGTTGAAGGGTTCCGGATGAAATTATTATTATTATTTGTATTATTATTATTAGTATGGGTCTCGCATCGGTTCCTATGACAGCTCATCTTATCTCATCTTCCATTATTTGTGATCCAGGTCTGAGAATAAACCCTACTTTTACTTTCATTACACAACTGGTTCAATGATGATTTTGTCAAAAGCTATATCTCAACAGTCAATGATCTATCTCATCTGGTCTGATAATTGCAAGTATATTAAAACTATTCGCCTAGTCAGATAATTGCACGTATATTAAAACTATTCGCCTAGTCGGATAATTGCAAGTATATATCAAAACTATTCGCCTAGTCGGATAATTGCAAGTATAAATACCCTGTTTATTTAACTTCATAAATGCATGCCGTGCTATCTATGGCCCCATTCCGCACCAGAAATGTTGCAAATAAAGACGTTCATGTAAATAGATGGGCTTTCCTTAAGTAAGCATTATATTTCTAGTTCTCTTTAATCTGTTCAAAAGTCTGACGCAGCCTGGTTTTGAATGCCATATGGCTAAAGCGATCTCCAGATGGTGTGTACAGCAAATGTGCTCGATGTAGCAATGGTATAACATATGTTTCGAGTCATATGCTGATTCTTCATTCTTCTTCATACATCTTTCAGTTGGTTGGCTGGTTGTATGAAAATACATGTTGGTTATAATACAAATCCTATTTAAAGTGGTCGCTCTGTGTCTGGTGTTATTCTAGCACTACGATGCAATACGTCATCCTGACGTACATGAAGCACCTTGGCGTGAGGGTCAAAGAGCCCCGCAGCCTGGAGTCCAAGCGGGTCCGGATTAACTTCCTTCCCAAGATCAAGGTAATTGTCTGGCCTACTGTCGCCATCTTGGCACCAACTAGCACCAAGCAGTTTTCAGTCGCAGTTTGGTTAGGTTTAGACAACAAAACTACTTGGTTAGGTTTAGGCAGAAAGCCCATTCTGGCCGAAAGATTGCTGGCAGAAAGCACCGAAGGCAAACTTCTCCCGTGTGCGTGTTCTCCCTGCCGAGTGTCATCCTGTTACAGCAACCTCAAATTGACCCCCCTCATCCATCCATTTTCTCCTATCATCTTCAACCACATGCAGAAAAGCATCAAGACTGAAAAAGAAGGAGAGGAAAAGGTGAAGAAACCCAGATTTCCCAGCATCCTCGGGCCTCAGCGCCGACCTAGCCGCGTTGAAGCAGCCTCGGGTGAGATTTAACAGCCCATTGTATTATGAACACCCACCCATCGTGTGGTGCCTGCCTTTGCCCCCATTGGCTGGATGGTTGTTCTGACCGTTTGCTCTCTCTTTTTCATGCAGTCGGCAAGGCTTTGGAATTGCGGCCCCGGCCACAGAAGCAGCTGTCTCAGCCTTCACTGGGGGCCAACGAGCACCTGGAGGCGGGGCGTCTGCGAGGCAGCCAATCCAGCGAAGGCTCAGAGCTCACGCACTCGTTGTTTCTCACCACCTCACCCCCCAACAGCGCCAGCTACAGCCCGGACACCAGCAGAGACGTAGATATCGGTGCGCCATCCGGACTATGCAGTTGTACCAAAGAACCAAATGGCGGTATCTTCTTGGCAGAGCAGTGAGTTTTTTTATTTTATTAAAGTGCTTACTGTGTGTCTCAGGTGGGACTCCAACCTCTGGCCCGGGCTCCAGGCTGAGTGACGGCATCCCATCCGACCCCCTGGAAGGCCTGCCCTACCCTGCCTCGCACTTTGATCTCTATGCACTGGACCAACTGCAAGAAGAGGTGCGGGAGAACGACCGGTATGTCGCCACTCTGCCTCAAGCCTATGCACAACCACCGTTTGTGGTTGTGCACGTCATGCCTTTCAGGGGACTTACAGATGTAAATGAGCTCACAGCTGTTGGCGGTGCAATGTATTTATTGTGCATTATCCCCGTTAAAGAGTAAATTTTTTTTTTTAATGTAGTGAGTCTAAACCTCTACTTTCTGTTGACAGGGTTACTGACGGAACACCCAAGGCCACGCGAAGGTAGCCATTGTTATTTTTAATCCAAACTACGTCCTTGGACCCGAGAATGAGGTGAGCCAAAGCCGCTCCACTTGGAACAGATCTAAATGTGTACCGTGTGTGTGTGTGTGTGCACGTGCATAGGCTCGAGGGGCCGGGTGCCGCAGATGTGCAGAGTGAGGACGACCAGGGGACGGACTCTGAGCTGGACCTGTTGAACTGGCAGCAGCTGGTGGGGAAGGAGGTGCTGGCGGGCCTCAGGCCACACGACATCAAGAGGCAGGAGGTTATCAACGGTGAGCCGACCCAGTCCCGAAATACACCTGCTTTATATTTATACCTCATAATGATGTCCTTTAATGCTGTGGTTCTCCACTGGTCTGGCCTCAAGTCCCACATGGGTCATTCGTCTTGAGTCACGACCCAAAAATAAAACATGTGTTGACCAATATTGCAGTAGTCAACAATGCCTCCACCTACTGTTAAAAGACCCACCAGTTGAGAATCACTGCTTTAATGAATACTTTGGTCCTTTGGTGGTCCAGAGCTGTTTTGCACTGAGCGGGCCCACGTGCGCATGCTGCGAGTGCTAGACCTGGTCTTCTACCAGAAGCTCTCCAAGGAGGCTGTCCTGCCCGCCGCAGACATCAAGAACATCTTCACCAACCTGGAGGAGATCCTACAGCTGCATGGTAGACACACACGGACACACACATACTTCTACACACACACACACACACACACACACACACACACAAACACATACACATATTTACTTCTACACACACAGCAAACACACACACACATACACACTCTTCTACACATATACTTCTACATACGCACACATCTACACACACACACACCACATACACACACCCCCACACACACACATACACACTCTTCTACACATGCTCATATACTTCTACACACACACACACATACACACACTTCTTCTTCTACACACACACACACACACACATATATGTACTTCCACATACACACACACCACACACACACATACTTCTACACACACACACAGTTGTGAAATAAAATAATAAGTGTAAAGTATTATCCAAAGGCAACCCTGGCATTGCACAAGGTAAATGTATATGGGGGTCTTTAGGTCCTTCTATGTCCTATTCATCTTTCCCACCCTTGTTATCGGATGTACACCCCTACACACACACTGACATTTTTTATTTGAATTTTCAGTTTCAATACTGGAGCAAATGGCAGCAATTCGGAACAAGAATGAGTCGTCAGTAATTGATCAGATAGGAGACGACTTGCTCTCTTGGGTGAGTCAAATTTATCAGGCTGAAATTGTATTCTCCCTTTTGAAACACTCCCCCCCCCCCCCCACCCCCCATTTCTAGATGAGTGATGTGGTATGATTTTTAAAAAAAAAGTGTTCTGCACAAACAAATTGAACTGTTGCGTGGAATGGCTTCACGCTTACGTCAAGGAAAACAGTCCCAGCACCAGATTGCCTCTCCAGTCTCGGGTGTTTTCTGTATTTTGTGTTTATGGAATCACAGTTCAGCATCGTTGAATAGAGGGTCAATTATCTGACAGGGGGTTGTGTGTTTGTTTATGCATATTTTGATTTATCCTTTTCTTGGATAATGGGTTTGTTGGGCGATATTATGTCGAGGGAAAATACAGTGCAAATGTTAGTTGATGAAGTGAGAAAGCGGTAGACAACATTTTTTTTACATTTTAAAAAAAATACACGGGTAGTATCTGCAGCAAGATATAATTTATCGAGCCAATCAGCACCGGATCCACACGACCCACCCACACATGGAGGAAATAGGTTAAGCGTTTCCCCTCAGGCCACGGTCATCGATCTGGCCGACACACACACACACGAGCCTTGAAGGACGACGACCCCTTCAAAGAGCCATCTTGGCCCCTCCGTCCGCTGATTAAATCACCCCAGCCATCTCCATGACAACTAACCCTGACCCACTGTGACTCTTTATCGTCCGCCGCCCACCCGTCTGGGCTTCCAGTTCAGCGGTGGAGAGGAGGAGAAGATCAAGCAGGCCGTGGGGACGTTCTGCAGCAACCAGCCATTCGCCCTGGAGCTCATCAAGACCCGGCAGAAGAAGGATTCACGCTTCAACTCGTTCATACAGGTACAGAAAACAACAACAACAACCATCGACACACCTTGTTTGGTGAAGTGGAAAAACCTAAACGATGCCACTGACTGCTTTATGAGCACACACACACACAAGCGCACACACACGCATATTGTGTGTGTGTGTGTGTATAATTACCGGTCATGCAGTGAGAGTGGGGAAGTGGTGTTTAAAAGGGTCGTTACAGTGATAAATAGGCTATCACACTCCTTTTCGTCAAGCCTTTTTTTATGTGTTCTTACTGCTGTAAATAAGCACTGCAGCTATGCCACGGCTCGTTGTAACATGAATCACTTTAACTTGTGAGCACACCCTGGTGAGACTTTGGATGTAGAAATGTTCTGTCTAATGTCAATCTAATGCGATGTTAAATCGTGAAACCTTTTCATTAACTTTCTTCATTTAAAGAACGATGTATTACTGAGTACTGGTATGTTACTGCTTTTAAAGTCACAATTCAGTTCCATACTTTTTGGCCTTTTTATTTTTCAACCTGAACAGTAAAACATTGTGTGCTTTTAATGGAATCTCAAAAGTTCAGTGAAACATGCAAGAGCATAATGGCATTGCAGAAAATGTGGGAAATAATTGAAACGTGACCTTATAATACTCTAGGTACTGCAGTGAAAAGAAAGTAATATTACATTTGCATTTGGAACGAAACATGTGGTATGTCCCAAAAATGAATAATGGAACATCCCGGCTCCCCTATTAAAAAGCTGAATGCCACTTTGTTATATAAAGGTCAAAGAGACATTTATTGTAGCTCAAAAGTAACCACTGGATGAATCAGCCGGTAGATGCACAGCCTGCTAAATGATACATGTTGCCATTTAATATCCGCTAACCAGACCCGCTTTTTTTGTTTTTGTTTTCTCATTTGACGGCAGGAGGCAGAGAGCAACAGACTCTGTCGCCGGTTGCAGCTGAAAGACATCATCCCTGTGGAGATGCAGAGACTCACCAAGTACCCCTTGCTACTAGACAACATCATCAAGTACACAGGTAACGCACCCTTCCTTATCTGTCCTGTTTACCTCAAATCACCAGCAACACTTGTAAGCCATAGTCACCGCGTGTCACGTTGGCGCTCACAAGAACCTAGATTATACCCAGTAGGTTACTTAGCCTGGGAGCTAACCCTCGCTAGCCACACGCAACCCGTTCCTTTGGAAATGCGACTACCCCTACTACCCCCTCCCGCCGGTTCTCTCATGACCGTTAAGCGCGCTCCATGCTGACATGAGAAGTGATGGCGTGCTGCTCCTAGCGGCCCAGCGGCTCCTCGCACGCTGTGCGGCGTGCTCGCCGCGGCGTAACCAATAGCTATTTCTTCTGCTGTACCGCTGGGGCCTCCGCTGGGTCTGTTGGATCCTTGTGACCCAGAGGACTGAAAGGGCGGTCAGAGGACTGCCTGCACTGCCTTTTCATTTCTTTATGTATTTAGTTTAATCCTTCCTCCTGTCCGCTTCAGGCTAGTGTAGGTTGCTGCACTTAGCGGTGGATAGCGGTGTAATGATCTCCGATTTTCTCGCCGGGGAGGGGCGGCCACAGTCTAATGGCGGAGGAAAAACTAGTCGACTTAAGGGCTGCATCGATCAGTCAAAACATAAAATTAAATGAATCAAATTTTTCAGTCAAAACATAAAATTAAATGAATCAAATTTTTCAGTCAAAACATAAAATTAAATGAATCAAATTTTTATAATCGTCATTCATCGTCAATTAATTGTCATTTATCAAGTACAAATACCAAACATTTGCTGCTTGAAGCTTCAGAAGTTCAAATGTTTGGTGTATCATTATAAAATAAATACTTTAGTTTTGCTTGTCAAATAAAGCAAGCAAATTTAAGGCATCACTTTGGACTCTGGTCATTTGTAATAGCATTTGCTATTAGTCATGACATTTTCGAGACTCAATGATTAATTGACAAAATCATAGTTAGATTGATAAAATTGAAAATAATCGATTGAAAATAATCGTTAGTTGCAGCCCTAGTTGATTTGAGCTCAGCCTAAAAACTCAAGATACCAGAGTTGCACAGTACTGTAAACACCTTTTCTCTCTACATGCATTGAATTGTAAGTAGATTAATTAATCAAGTGTTATAATAACACCAAATACAGTAATTATCATTGAATAATGTATCGTATGTATTGCCATGGAAACAAATGACACATGGTAGATCTCCTTTTTTTAATCTAAATGTCAAACCCTGCTGTAGGCAGTAGGGACCAGACTGTTCACCATGGAGCTAATATAAAATGGGGGGAAAATGAAAGCAAATTAAGTCTCATAAGACCAGGGCTCTCTATAGCAGCATGCCAACCATTAGTAAGTTACAGAGACGAATGGAGAGATTATCATTTTAATGGTCCTGGTGCAGTAATGCACATTTTGGGAAATGTCTCCCCATTATTTGGGGCCATCATTTTAATCTTGGCTGGGGTTTGGGTTCACACTGCGAGAATGCTCCGACAATAAAGTATAACGGGCTATTATAGGATCACGATGCCTGCTGTGCTTTATCATAATTTCTAAGAGTGATGGTGTGCTAATGGGGGGGGAGGAAATCCCCCCAGTAGTTGGACCAGACTTGATCTGTGGTTTGATGGCATAACTTTCAGACAACGCAGCAGAGAAGGACAAGGTGAAGCAGGCCAGCGATTGCTGTAGGAAGATCCTGAATCACGTCAACCAGGCTGTGAAGGAATCTGAGGACAAACAGGTGCGGCACCCCTTTCAATGGCTTCCCTTCATCCATCCTCTCCCCTTTTGTGTTTTTTTTTTTGTCTTTTACTTTTTCTGGTCCTCTCCTTGACAGCCTCCCTTTGTTTACACCGAAACTCCAGTTCAGTTCGGACAGAATGCAGTGTACTTATTGAGTGCACTTTTCTCTCCCGCTCCCCCCCCCCCCCACCCTCGTTTCCCTGCAGAGGCTAGAGGATTACCAGAGGCGACTGGACCTCTCCTCTCTGAAGCAGACCGACAACCCCATGATCCTGGAGCTCAAGGTGATTAATTATTTTCATTTTAAAAAACTTTGTCCCCAAGGGGAAATGTGTTGTACAATAGGAGCACACATTCAGCAACTTGCACAGCATACAACAAGACAAAACAAGGAGCCCACCATGCAGTTTATTACTATATATATATCAGAGCCTATATCATTATTACCAATAGTGATTTAATAAATGAATGGCCACAGGGATGGGATCTTGGGCACCGGCCCAGGGGGAGCAAGTTTAATCCTCCCTGCAGGTGGGGTGGCCCGGACAGTCGAGGAGGGCATGGGCCTTCCTGAGCACACGAATATTAAAGATGTAATTCAACTGGTCCTGTCCCACCCCCATGATCTTACTGGCCACTTTCATCAGTCTGCCTAGTCCATTTCTATTAAAAAGAGTCACGTTTACAAAATGTCACAACAGATTCAATAACCGACTCTTGTCTTCTACGCTATAGGGGGGGCCCTTGTTTGGTCTGGGTTAAAAGGTGTGCTCACCTGCTATGGGTTGCCGATTCTGTGGGCGATTCAAGTGTTCACCTTGTGTGTTTGTGTTTTTTTGTTGCCAGAACTTGGATCTCACCAAGAGAACATTTGTGCACGAGGGGCCGCTGTCGTGGAAAGTGAACAAAGACAAAACTATCGGTATGTCATCGTGTTGATCATTGGGTCTATGACATTTGTAACCAACTTCCTGTTCCCATGTACTTGAATCCATGTTAAAACAACGTAGACAACATTTTCATTGTTTTTTTATTTATTTTTTGTCTTTTTGTTATCTTTCATACTGTTTATCATTTGTATTATGGATGAGGGGTGGGTGGCTCAAAAGGGGAAAACGGTCAACTCTTACATTTTTGTTCTACACGACAAAGTGTTTGACAAAACCAACAAAAAGACAACGTATACGACCATGAGGTTTTTCCGCAACACGTGGGCAGAGATGACAGTGACCTTGTTTCCCCATCAGAGCTGTACACGCTCCTTTTGGAGGACATCCTGGTGCTGCTCCAGAAACAGGACGAGCGGTTGATCCTGAAGTGCCACAGTAAAAACCTGGCCGGCAGCGCCGACACCAAACACATCTTCAGTCCCATCATCAAGCTCAACACCGTGCTGGTTCGCTCCGTGGCCACAGGTCAGCATCAATAACGCAACGTGTGAACGCTCTGCCATCATCGCTCATCATCCTTGGCACTTGCACAGAGTAACACACCCCCCCCCCCCCCCCCTCTGGTTTTGTGCTCAGAGTGAGGCTGTTAAGCTGACGCTAAATCCAGGGTGGCCCCACTCTAACTGAACATTTTGTCCTTTCTTCCCCGTCAAGACAACAAGTCATTCTTCGTCCTCTCCATGTCCGACGGAGCCCAAATTTACGAGCTAATGGCGCCCACCGTCTCGGACCAGCGAACGTGAGTGCTCTTTAATTCCACCATTCACAAGGCTTCAGGGTTGGCAGCAGCAGCAGCAGCAGCTGCTGCTGTGGTTGTTGTTGTTGTTGTTGTTGTTGTGTGTGCTAATGATTACCGGCCGTCATCCTCTCCTCCCTCCACCAGGTGGCAACGTCTGATCTTGCAGAGAGCAGACGCCATGAAGGTCAAACCTCACAGTGTCATACCGTTACCTCAGACCGAGTACGTCCTCCTCTCTTTCATGAATGGATAGCATCGCTGTTGTGCGCTTTGAGCTTGTCACCGAACACATTTGTGTTTTTTTATTTTTTTCATTTCAGTACACCGGTGAGTGGCGACCGAGACGGCGCGGAGATGATCACTGTGGGCGTTTCCCGACTGAGCAAAGACGCCGATCGCACGTCCACCGGCAGCACACAGTCTACCGGTAACCCCCGAACTCTCCCCTTTGTAACGTCACATCAAGAAGACGAGTCAACGTGTTAATGTGTCAGACTCCGAGACGGCTCCTGACTGTTGTCTCCCCCCCGGCTCAGAGCTCAAAGAGAGCGGCGCAGCGCCTTGCCATGTGCCGCAGAGTCCCACGCCTGGCGCTAATCCCTTTGAAGGAGCCAAGGCTGAGGAAGAGGAGGAGGAGGAGGAGGAGGAAGGCTTCGTGGACCCGGAGCTCTCTTATCAAGCGGCGGAGGACGGCGGTGAAGGGGACTCGTTCAGCCTCTACCCCTCCAGAGCAGACGAGGCTCTGAAAACATGTAAGCAACGCCCGGCAGCAAGCGCGGCGCCACTGCAGAACGCGTTTGGTCGCGGATGTGCTTGGCCTATGTCACGGCTTTGTTGTGAAGAAGACGTATAGCGACGTGCAACAAATTCTTTCGTTAAAGAGCAGTTATAAATTATTTGGTTCTTACCAAGATAAAAAAAAACTTAGATTTAGAGGTGATAGATAATTTATCTTGTTTTAAGAGTTAATTACTTATTTTAAGTGTTCAACGTTACACTATAATCTTAAATCAAGCACAACCTTATCTTTTTTTAAGAACTCTTGTCAAGTGAAATTATCTTGCTGCATGGACAGATAATTTCACTTGTTTTGAGTACACTGAATACCCTCAGATTTAGTGTTTTTATCTTGTTTTCAGACGCCCTTTTTTTTGCAGTGTAGGGGGTTTTGGCATCGCTGGCTCAAGGGAACTGTGGAGTGTGTGTGTGTGTGTGTGGTGATAGCTGGTTTATCCTGGGTGCCATGATTGCTCATGCACCACAGTTGTGCAGCCCCACCCGGCCCCGGTGTCTAATCAGTCTGACTGAGGCTGTAAACCAGCTATCAATTACACACACTCCACTCCGGGTGCCTACAGGTTAGGAGGCGTAACATCGGAGATCGAACCCAGTACCATTCAAGCTGGGAAGTCGGAACACCCTAGCCATTACACCATCCCATCGTACACCCACACATACACACACTCAAATCCTGTGCTTCATTCTCAGCATTGTGCCGCAAGCACTTTTGTGTCAATGTGTTGGACTTGGATTGCTCCGTCACATTAATATAAAAGCTGTTGGGTTTTCATTCCGCTGCAAAGGTTTTCTGCACACGCTGTAATATAGAAGCGTGTCCGGTCAAATCAATGCGATAGGGTGAATTATTTTTGTTGTTGCATCGTCTCTACTCCTCGTCCTGACTCCCTCTTTGCATGTGGTTCTGAATCATCCTCACTCATCCCCATCAACATTCCCCCCCCCCCCCCGCCCCCTGTGGCTTTCTCACTTCCTAGTGGCGGCGTTGAAGCAGGCGTTGGTCACCCAGCTCATGTCCCAGGAGGCCAGCGAGCGTGTCCAGCGCTGCTCAGGGGCACGCCTCCTGAGGACCACCTCTCTGCGGACCCCCGTGGACAGCCGAGCGCGCGTCCTGGTGCACAACGGCTCGGAGAAGGGCCACCCGCAGACGGAAGACCCGACTCAGGACCTGGGCTCCGGGGACACGGGCTTCTTCGACTCCCCCGAGGACTATGGTGAGGAAAATAAAGCAGGAGGGTCGCTGAATGACTAATCTCACCAATCACGATGCCTGGGTGATTTGTTTAGACCAATCATGTTGCTGGAGGCGGGGATCTGTAACCGCGTAATTGGGGAACACAAACTTGGCCAGCGGTAGCAAACTGTAATAAAAAAGTGACTGTAAAGTTTTCAAATCAACACCGTGTAGACTGGCCACTGTAGAAATACACTTATTAAAATCCCTTTCTGAACGCTTCATCTCACTCGCGCAAATGAGTTTTCTTCGGTAGAATATCTCCGTAAGCAAACAGGATACAAGGTTCTGGTTTCTGGCCCCCGGCTCTGTGCCGTCTCCCCCCAGAATTGATGCTATAACCTAGTAGAGCTGCTGGGTCCAAGATTACTGTAAATGTTCTTTGAGGTACATTTTATACTTCTCCTCTTCCGCCACCGTGGGTGTGTGTGTGTGTGTGTGTGTGTGTGTGTGTGTGTGTGTGCATTGATGTGTGTGTACTGATGTGTGTTTGTGTGTGTGTTTTCCCCAGCAGGATCCCTGGTCCTGGAAGGCTACAGTGAGCCCGGAGAGAGCAGCACAGATGATGACATCATGGCGGCGAGCACAGGCAAGCAGCTGAGCGCCTCTCGAGGCTGCCCCGCGGACTCCGGCATCAACCTGAGGTTCTCAACGACGTCGCAGGCCGGCAGCCTCTCCACCTTCAGCAGACAGGTCCTCTCTCACCTCCGCAACCTGCAGGCCAACCTCAGCTATCTGAAGGTAACTCTCCCTCCCTCTCTCTCTCTGTCTCGTTCTCTCTCTCTCTCTCTCTCTCTCTCTCTCTCTCTCTCTCTCTCTCTCTCTCTCTCTACACCTCTCTCTCTCTCTCTACCCTTCACTCTGCTCTTACACACAGAGCATAACCTAATGACATTTTATTGTTTTGTTTTTGTTTCTTTCCATAGGAGGTTGAAGCCAAATATAATAATGTAATACGGCAAAGGTCAGAGAGACCTGCGCCAGACGCGGATGGAAACAAAGGTAACTCGTTTTGTGTCTCTGTCAACAAAAGAAAAGCTCAAACAAATATTCTTGAAGAAATGCGTCCGCTGTCTAATCCCAGCTCTCTCGTTCTACTTTCCCCAGATAAGAGATAGGGGCGCTCTCTCTGCCTCCCCCCCGACCACCACCCACCACCCACCTCCCCGGCTCTGGTCCCAAAGAGGAAGTGTTGACTCATAAGTCGTTCTCCTACTTCCTGTGTCCTGCTGGACTACCTGGACGACACCCCCCCCCCCCCATAAGCTTGACCTCTCACTGCTGAGCCCTTCCCGCCGTCGCCATCGACCCCCACACCTTGCCTAACGGTTGCCACAGAAACGAGAGACTGAGCATGAGCAGAGACGGTTCAAGGGTTCAGAGGCGTTTCCCAATGCCCCCCCCCCCACCCCCCATCAGCACAAGGCAATCAGGGACGTGGAGTTGCCCCCCGCAATCCCCGCCCATCTGCAATTCTACCACCCCTGCCCCGTCTCTCCCAGAACTCCCTGCGAGAACGAGAACTTATACCAAAATGTACAAAGATGTGTGTTGAGAACATATATATATATATCCATATATATATATATATATATATATATGAAACACAGAACAAGAAAAGGAAAATTTTTAAGATAATGTATTAAGATTTCTTTTTTTTTTTTCTTTTTTTTTTTATCCCAAGATGTATTTATTTTCTCTCTTTCCATTATTATTATTATTTTTTTTAAGTGTTTCCCCAAGTTGCTCGCATGCGTTTGGCTGCCGTGTTCCCGAGCGTTCGTGGCTGCTTCTCCGGGGGCGCCGCCGAGACGGCGTGACGTTTGAAGTACACGTTGGTATCCTAGCACGCTAGCTTAGCTTCTCCTGTCAGTGTATAAACAGTCCAAGCGGTTGGATATGAAGCCACCGGACCGGTGTACCGGATGAGACCACTAGGTGTCCACTTGAGTCTTAAGTCCTGGACCCTGTGGTCCACTAGAGAAGGAGGAGAGAGGACCGGTGTACCGGATGAGACCACTAGGTGTCCACTTGAGTCTTAAGTCCTGGACCCTGTGGTCCACTAGAGAAGG
>JAOPJI010000047.1:10027288-10039431 GCA_027122695.1 Merluccius productus | reverse complement strand
TGTGTGTGTGTGTGTGTGTGTGTGTGTGTGTGTGTGTGTGTGTGTGTGTGTGTGTGTGTGTGTGTGTGTGTGCGCATCAAACTGTAACCTCTTTGAATTAGTATTTTACAGCCAGAGCTCTGAGAGTGGTGTTTTTGTTTTGTCTGGTCAGCACTTTTCAATGGTCATTGTATGAATTTAGGGTCGTCTGGACATTGTGTTTCTGATGATTTTGCTGTAGCAGTCGACTTTATGTCAATTCAATATCTAATTTCCGTAAGAGAGGTATAATACATTCTGAGCTATTGATTTTACATTTTTTTGCTATTGTGTTTGTTTTATGTTGGCCATTAAATTGATAGCACATTTCCTATATGAAATCTAATGAAATGCCAAGATACTTTTTTTTTTATCACTGGACCTATGCATCAATACTGGCCATCAAATCTTGAATCCTGGAATCTGATGATTATTCTTTCATATTTTCATTTTTGATTATTCATTGGACATCATTGGACATTGGTCATTTACAGCAATCTCCTTGCAGCTTTGGAGCTGTTTACTATTGAACTATTATGCTGATCATGGCCAACTCATCCAGCATCATTATTGCAAAATGAAGCAGAATTTGCATGGGTAAGGATGGAGATGTAGTCACATTAAGGAACATTTTAATATGGCAGAGACTCATTACCTACGTTGTTCGGGCTGCCAGTGGGGATGCAGATCTCCAGCAGCAATGTGTGAATAGGTTGAATCATAATGAAGAGTGACACTCGATTTCATCACCCATGGCAACCGCTTGTTGAATGCTGTGCTCATACATACAGTCCATAGGCTGTGGGCTATACTGCAATCACTTGCTGGAAAACATCTGTCCCTTTTGAATGACAGCTCATGTGCGTGTTCTTGACGTTGGAGAGGGATTTTAATTATACATTGCCCTTGGTCCCTCCAACCCATATTGCCAACGTGCATTAATCAAAGGTTCTTGGGAGGCGCAATAAACTTTTGCCAAGGCAACAACTGCTCGTTCTAACAACTGCTTGTTTGCAGAGACAAACATCAATATTGAAATGATTGAAATGAATATTCTAGCTGTCCAAAGCCTACACACGGTATGAACCATCTATGAAGTTAACAGGGAAATAACAGGTCTTCAGCATTAGTCATGAAAACAAATGAGCAACCAGGCTGAAGACCAAGGCTGAAAATGTCATGGATGTGTACACACACAGATCGGCGGCTTTAACTCTGGGTTGGGTAGTAATAGGTGTCATGATTAAAAGGGTCCGGACTGGACAGACAATGCTCTTGGGTCTTCTTGATGCCAGCGGAGGCCGGTGTTGACTTGGGCACGGTGCCATAATGTTTTTGTCATTGTTAAAGGACGAAGGCAGTCCCCACCCCCCTTTTTGACCACACACGTTTATTAGTAGGTCACAGGGATGTACAACCAAAGCAAGTTTTTACAAAAGTGCAAAAAAACGTTGCATTACTTACTTGGTTGTGTAAACCATTCACATTGTGATATTATATTTCACCTGCCTGTAACTTTTGAAAACATGAAGTGACTTATTTTTAAATCAAACACTGAATGTGATTCTTCCTTTTGGATTTGGATTGAACATATACAGTTGAGATGAAGAGACTTCTTCATGTCTCTCTCAATTCAAGATCTCAATGCAGAGATGTTTCTCTGTCTCTCCCCTGGATGGCGGTGCATCTTGCGACACCTCCATCCGAACCACGTCACTTCTGTCACTCCTTCTCCCCGGCTGCTTGGGACTGATTGCCAGCGCCTTCCTAGATAATGTCAGCACTGGGATTGTTTACAACCTTAAGCTTCCAGTTCCTATCAGCTGTCCATCAGATACCAAGCTAAGAAATACTGCATTTTTAAGCTTGGGCTCTCTCATGTTGCAGTAAACAAAATAAATGGCTAAAACATGCAGCAAAGGGATATTTCTGCACACACAGAGGAGTAGAGGTAGAGAATCGCTACACCCACATTATGTGGTAACACACCGCTTGATGTACAGACTACAAATGGACATCTCCGAATAGTGCGTAACTTGGTATCCCACACATTGTATCGCTCAGATCAGCTTCCAACTGCTCTCCCATGGGGCAAAGGCTTAGAGGGCAATGGGAATACAGTGCTGTGGCTGTGTGAGATATGGGGGAGGCAAAATATTCGCTTGACAGAAGAACAGAGGATTTGCCAGTGGGGTTTTACACAAATTTCTGGATCAATTTTACAAGTGCACAAAATGTACTGTACGTGTATGCAATGTGGTTGGAAGTGGTAATCCCGCACCATTGCATTTTAAACCTGCAAAGCCCGTAAAGTCCCCTTTTAATGGGAAATGCAGAGTACAGTATGTGATGCAACATGAAATGTACGGTATAGTACGAGTTACAATGACATGAAACATAAATGGAGGTCTTACTTCCTCTGGAAGAGAGGTTTTTGTGACCGTGACACTAGTGTCAATGTGGGCGTGCATGTCATGCCGATGAATGCTATTGATTACATCTTTCGGGGCGTTCTCCAAGTACCTCCAATATTGCAAACCAAATCCTAGAAAATAGCCAACGCACGTTCATAATATCCTGTTTCACTTGGACATGGGACATTTCCACACATTTCACATTCCAAACATTTTGTTTCTTTAAATGTTTGCTAATCCAAGGTTCTGATATTCATAGCATTGTTCAAACTTTGATTGCTATTTAACTGGCAATACAATACATACATATTTTATCTCCCCAACCATTTTGTTTCCAATGATTATGTTTTTGCATGACTTATGTTAACACTTTTGCCAGTAATAGCTGACCCGCCGCTACCAATGTACACTCACATATGAATGAGGCCATTCATATGTGAGTGGTACAGGAATAGGAGTTCATGAGAAATTATTTATCGAAAGCCTGTTGCTATTGCTAATCTTGCCTTTGTAATGGAAAAGAAAAGAAAAATACGAAAAAATGCTATTTAGATGTAAATTGTGATTCCGTATTAAAGTCAAGTCTGTCGTTTAATATTACTATAACACAATGTTCAATCTAGCTGTGCCATGAAGCCATCATGAAGCCAAACCCTATGTTTTTTTGGCGGTTTTCAATCTTATACGGCACGCGATGCCTGTTGTGCCAGATAACTGTCATCTAATGTGGCATGGATAGATTTGCATGGACAATGTTCCACAGGAATTATAAACTGACATTGCACAACATTTCCTGTGAGACGATGCAATACGGTGTGTTTGCGCACACATTTATTTGTGTGTGTGTGTGTGTGTGTGTGTGTGCGTGTGTGTGTGTGTGTGCGTGTGTGTGTGTGTGTGTGTGTGTGTGTGTGTATATGCGTGTATATGCGTGCGCGTGCGTGTGTGTGTGTGTGTGTGCATGCGTGTGTGCGTGTGCGCGTGTGCTCGTTTTCCAGGAACATCTAGGTGGAGAGGACAAACAGAACAGTCACAATGTGTACAAGAACCTTTTGCCCTGTGGGGATGCTGTCAAACGATTAGCTACATGTGAGCCTGTGAAGCCCTTTAAAGGTGCAGTGTGTGAAATCTAGTGGCATCTAGCAGTAAGGTTGCAGATTACAACCAACTAAATACCCCCTCCCTCACCTCTCCCTTTCCAACGACGTAGGAGAAGCTACGGTGGCCTGTAATGGCCTGTAAGGTGCCAGTAGGTGCTAGGGGTGCAATACATACCAAAAAACTGTAATTTAATACACGGTCCAAATCTCAACGAGTACTTGTGTACTCTGCATGTGTCGTGGTTTTTTGCTTAAGTCTACGATAGTTTCCACCAAAGTACACATATGGAAAGTCACCTGTATACAGTATGTGTTACATTCACACTGGAGCTCCACTGGCCACGCAGTTTTTTTTACCTGCTTATTATTGTTGTAGCGCTAGCCGGATACACTTCTAAACAGTGATTTAAATGTTATATCCATTGGAAACATTTTGAAATGTGAGACATATCCGGATTAATTACACAATCACTCATGATGATTGTGCTGTGATCGTGTTTTTAGTTCCCCGCGTCAGATCATTGAAATTCGGAGCGTGAATATCTGTTGAATATCCAATATCTTTCTAACTAAAAAAAAGTCATAAAGTGCTATAGAGATGTGTGATTCTTTTAATCTACCACCACAGTAGTGCTAAGCTACTATAAATGTCACATTCATTTTTGATGGTGGGACGTTCCTGGCAGGCGGACATTATTGTAAAAAGTTGTTGAACGCGGGGGAACCCCACCTACCGGGGCCAACTACTAAATGTTGGCAAACAAACCTATTTCAGTCTCAACAATAATATGTAACGACGAAGGCTTTATTTCTCTAGAGCCGTTTGTCCATTCTGGGCTACTGATTAGAAACATGGCGGTGCAACATGGCGGCCTCCGTGGAAAAGGACCCACTTCCCATGTAGATATAAACGACTCATTCTAAGTGAACGAATACACAACAATTATTATTTTTAGGTCATTATACACTAATGAAAACATACTTATGAATATTATATTCAATTTCTGCCAAGTCCATTCCACTAGATGCCAATACATTTTACAAACTGGACCTTTAAGGCTGTAATTATGATAGGGGGCTATAATTACACTAAACTAGACTCAATCTACAGAACATAATGTACAAATAATACTATATACTATTTCTACTACTTCTACTACCATTAATTATACCAATTACAATAATTGTCATAGTCTTTCTCATTATTATCCTCAATAGCTGTCATTCCAATGATGCCATTATGCAGCAGGTAAAGTACCTAAAAGATGCCTTATAACTTAAAAAGAATAATTAATTAATTTGTGCCTGTGGGCACTCTGGCCGCTGGCTGCTTGCTGCCAGCCGTCGCCAGGAGGCGGATCCTTCAAGTGGCGTGCAGAAACCACGTTGTGGTTTGTGCCCAATATCAAGTTTGTTGTAGAGCTCACGGCAGCCCAGAAAGTATGATCAAATAAACTATTTTCCACGGTTCCCCTGTTTATTATTTAGCAAGCAAATAGTATTCAAAACAATTGACTTTCGGCTATTGTATGCATGGCAACATAATTGGAATCAAAGTTGAATCTAATCTAATAATCGAATCATATTGTTGGAATTTGACCTGGTTCTTTACTCTCAGTTCACAATACACCAACAGAAATGAAGATTACGTTTGTGTTTGTGTCCCGGTAGACAAACCGACTGATTATAGCTCCGGAAATAGTTCCTCCGCCATGTTCACCAGAAACTAGCGCTGGAGAAAATACAATCTAGCTCTGTTATTGGTTGCTGCCTCAGCGCCGATGCCGCTAATTTGCATAAAATCATGTCAACTCTCCTCGTTGCTCCGGATGCAGACATCGTGCCGCTCACTGCTGCTGCGGTGACCGCTGCTCCTCGTCGCCAGCTCTCAAAATGAATAGCTGCCGGCCGCTTTTGCTCCTTATGAATCTTTTGGTGTATGTCGCATGTCCTTCAGATCTTCTTTCACTTCGCTCAAATAACCCGTCATTAGAAATATCATAGCTTCTAGCCATTTCCAACCATCATTTAGATATATAGCTGTTTTGTGCAAAAGTCAGGGTCCGCGTGTTCTTTTGAATATGCATATTTCTTTGGTATCAATGCCTGATACATCCAGAACATGCTGTACGTCATGACTGTCTCAGGGTTGCAGACAAAAGGCGTTTGAACTACCTCCAAAATAGTTTACTGACTATGCGTTTCTTCTACACAAATTTAGTATTCGGATTATTCTGCATTCTGTGTCTTATGCACATTTGTGCAGGCAATAACACTTAGACAGAAAAATCCATATTCAAATGATGCATATGTACACACACCACTCAGTGGGTGGATGAGGTTCCAGAGCAGCCAATTGGCCCGGCAGCTACAGTGTCATTACTGTTGCTTTGGCTCACGTCTTCTGGCTCAATTTCCCATCCTGTCAAAATAGCTGACAAATATACAGAAAAATGTGGCCAATGACTCAACTCTGCCTACTTATCGTGACTAATAAGCCTTTAATTGCCACAGGTTTGTATTGTCAATGACAATGCTGTTTATCACCAGGAGCCCAGATGCAGTGCATGCAGGCCCTTTGTTGCAACAAATGTGACGCGGCCCCCCAAAACGAGTCACGCAGTGGGTGTGCGTGGTTCCGTGCTCTCCACATATTCTCTTGTATCATCACCAGCACTCCCAGAGAGGGGTTTCTGCCCAACAACCCAGACTACACAACATCCCTGGAGAACTGATCTTTCTTCCTTAGTCAAATGAAAGTGTCTGTGTGGGACTGTTGTGTCAAGATGTGGTTCTTTTTCATCCTCCTGCTGTTTGAGGTCCAATAAAGGAGGAGGAGGAGAAAGAGGAGGAGGACTGCTTGGTGTGGATTGCACCCAGTGCCTCAAATCTCAAATCTACTGCGGAGCTGCCTCTGAGGTTCAAAAAAAAAAAAAAAAAAAACTCCCAACATGGATCGAGGAAGACAAAGCTCACCACGAGACAGGGTTAAAAATAGACTGGGAAGAGTATGTTAGAAATAGTGAAACCCTGGCTGGCGCTCATATGCCCGTACTCACACGCCTGCACGCGTGCACACGCACAGACACAAATGCGTACGCATGCACACACACATGCATACACACACACACACATGCATACACACACACACACACAGACACACACATACTAATCAGTGTCAGTGAGGTGTCTTTTTCTAGGGATGCAGAGTGATGGTGGGTGTACCTGTGCCCCTTGCTGCCTCTCAGTGCAGTCAGCCAGAGCAATCACTGTCAACTCATGTCAAGTTTGTTGGTACAGCCCTTTTATCACAGTTACTTCACAGGACCACAGTGGATGGCACCTCCTAACCCTGAGCCCTGGATGCAGCTAACTCCCCCCCCCCCCCAAAAAAAAAAAAATGAACACACTTTTGCAAGCTGTGCAATCAGTGCCTGCTGGGCAGTCGTTAAATACTAGCCATATAAGCATGGGTTAAGAATAGTTAAATTGACAAGGCACAATCCAATGTGAAAAACTGTCCAAAAGCATTAAAAGATTAGGACAGATTTAATTGAAAATCGATAACGGCATTAGATTAATCAGATCAGAGCAATAAATTGCTCTTGGTCCAAGTTTTATGCAATGCCAAAAATAGAGGATAAATTAGTATTCAGAATTTTTATTTAATGAGAAGTTTGATTCAATTAGAATCCAACTTATTTTTAACCCCCCCCTGTAAATTAGGAACAAGCGGCCTTTGTTTCTGACTCCCCTCTCTTAAGCCCCCCCCCCCTCTCTCTCTCTCTCTCTCTCTCTCTATATATATATATATATATATATATATATATCTATATATATAGAGATATATATATAGATATATATACAGTATATATATAGAATGTATGTATGTATGTAGAAATACTGCATGCATTTTGACATAATTGACAATATGCATCAAACATTTTAAACACACTGTGTATCTGGTCATCTGATAGAGCTGTTCATCATAAAAATATTTTCTCCAGTCCATAAATCCTGCTCCACCATTTTGCTCACAGAGGCAGATCTTTGATATTCCTCTCCGTCGTAGCTACATCACGGTGCCCTAAAGCACATTTTTAATCTCCAGTTATCGCATATCACATTAAAGTTGCATTATCTCACTTTCCCCTGGTCTCGGGGATAAACCCTACAAGTTTCGGGGATGATCTTACCCGCTAACCTTGTAGTATCGATGCCTCCTCTAATAGTATTGGAGTTTGTGGTTTTGCTATACACACACACACACCTGTGTTTTGCTGTCTCTAGCCACATAGACACACATGTGTCTCTCTCTCAAAACTCATTGCAATGAAGCCCTCTGTTTTCTTAACCTTGACCACGGCCCAAAGATCACGGTCTTGGATCAGCCGTATTAGGGCCCGGTTCTACACCGAAGAATCGGGCCAAAATAACAATTGGAGGGAGGGGGAAGTGTAGATCCTGAGATGAGATGTGGAAGAAGCCAGAAGCTGGACGGAGGTTGAGGAGGAGGAGGTGGAGAGCTGCAGTGTGTAGGAGGCATCAACACAGCTTGGCTGAGCCTGGCCTGCATTAGCCAGAAGGCTGCAGCCTTTTTGTCTGAAATCTCCTAAGAAGGGACAGATCAAAGATAGTGCAGGGGGCCCAGCTCACACACTGTGTGTGTGTGCGTGCGTGCGTGCGTGCGTGTAGGAGCATTGCATATGTAAATAAACCATAGACGCACAAGTAAACCCACACAGATACATGCGTGTACACACACACACTGCTTCCTGTTGATTTGTTTCTATATCTCGCCTCTCCTCGGGGTCCCAGAGTCCCTGCAATAAACACATCGCATGGAGGATCTGTACTCACTGAAAAAACGTTTAGCAGTCGGAAGAGTCAACTCTAGCTCACAGCGAAGCCTTGTCTAGGCTTCCTAACAGCGGTGAGTAATTATTGAAAGGAGTTTGTTTTTCCTTTTTTATATTCCGATTTGTTAAGTACACATTGCGGTACTTAGTTATTAGTCGGGTGTTGCAACTCTCATCTCTGTGTTTTGTGGTTCTGTGTAGCATAGTGCTACCTGGCACTCGCTAAAACAAAATTGTTTCAGACCTCATTTTAATCAACGGGGGGATTAGGGATGCAGAGGAACGTCAATTTATGAATCATGTATATTATCATGTCACAGGGCGATACCTGTCGCACGGCTTAACATGACAGCTGCTGCTCCGATAGGCCTGCTTGATCTCCGTGGAAGTGAGATATGATGGATTACACCCCGTCCAAAATGGGCTGTTTGTCTTTCCCTCATTGGACATCATTGGGCCGCCTCATACCGTGCCGTCCACACAACCATTGAAGCCTGATCCTGGCCTTACACACAATCTGTATCTAGGAAGACAGATAGAGAGATAGATAGATAGATATGGATATGTTTTTTAATGAAAATAAGTACATTGATAGATTAATAGGTGGATGGATGGATGGGCAGGATGGATGGATTGACAGACAGACTGAGAGACGGACAGTAGCTGACCTATACCTATAGGCATTGTCACTCTTCTCTAACCCTGACAAACATTAGTGCGACAGGGTGTGACAGACATGTCTAATGCAGTGGCTGAATCCTATTTTCCTGCACTTTTCTGTCTCCTTACATCTAGACTCTAATCAGTGCCTGTTGTCGATCTGGTTGTATGTAGGCAAGTGTGTGGTGTGTGCGTGTTTGCGTGTTTGTTTCTGGCTTTGTGTGTGTGTGTGTCTTGCTCCAGTCACCTAACGTAACTATAGGGAAGAGCCATCTGGCTGGTGGCCGGATCAGATTGGTGTGGGACAGAATGGAAATGCTAATTGACCTAAGGGGGTTTGGCTGTAGACAAAGAGCACACACAAACACACACACACACACACACACACACACACACACACACTGCTATTATTAAAACTTTAATTTGACTTTACTTTGATTTAATTCATCAAAAAGAAACCATACAACCGTATGAACCACATAGACAAAGTCACCCTGATGGCCAAATGAAATGTATTAGGAGTTGTGTGATTTAGTGTTTGTATCGATGAGATTCCTATTATTGTGTATTTTTTATGTTTGTGTTCAAATTAACATTTATTAATCCTGACAAGCTGCAAGATCAGTAAAGTTTATGTACAAAAAGTATTGTGTGATTGTATGGAATTGACTGTATTTCATCCATTCTTTATGCTCTCTATAAATTGCTGCTCATTTTTTGTTAATCCATTGAAATCTTGCATTGGCAAGTATGCAGTTTGACAGAATTGGGCTACATGAACAGTAATATATAAGACTATTGTTCTTCTTACCATTGGACTCTCTTTGATAGTGGGGATATTCAATCTCATGCTTTATCTTCACTGTAATGAGAAGAAGTGTCAAAATAGCTCTTGAATTCAACAGATCAATTCTACATGAACATAGTGCGTGTCCATTGCATACGTTGCACCAATATCGTCAATAGTGATCATGCCTAAGTTTAGTTTCATCCCTAGCTAAAATAATATTCAAACACAAAACATTGGCTTGGATTTTACAACATTTAAAAATTTTTCCTGTAGGAAGGTAATAGTTGACCACTGACATTGTTTATTCAACTGAAGAGCTTTGTAGTATTTAAATATTGTTTTTATTAACATAATGAATGTCCATTTTCTTTTTCACAGCAGTCTGGTAATCATCCTTGTTATATTTGGGAGATTTTAAGACAGAGTGAATAAGCAGCTTACATAGCAAATAGTAAAAATTGAATTTATGCACATAGTTTAGGAGCAGCCTTTTTTCCATAGCAGCTCTTTGTGTATTCTTCATGCATATTATTATTCTTTTTTTGTGTTATGCCGACACACTAGTCACCAAGGAGTTGGTACTATATCAACAGTTGCCTAGAAACCACGTCTGGCTATCACCGCTTTCTTTACAATGGAGTTCCAGTGACTTTATGTTGTGAAATCAACCACCGCGCACTCGTCACAAGGATTAGTTTTCACCGTGGGAACGCACGCGTGGACGTCCGGTTTTTATCCAAAAGCCACACTCTAAAAGCTTTTAGCATCAATGAAATAAATGGACAAGCGTGCAGTGCAACATCCCTTAAAACCCGTCTGAATATAGCCAGGCGCAGATTTTTCTTTTATTCGCTTGCTTTTTGGGTCAGGGCAATCAGTTCCAATGTCATCAATTTTATAGCAACAGTTATGTGACGAGGGATGGGCATCTAGTCGTTATTTTATATACGTCCGGATCTGTTTTGGTTCACCCTCTGCCAAGCCGGCGCACATGCCAACTATCAGCAGGGACAGAATTGCTCTGTGCCTAATGATGAGGACCGTAAAGATAACTGCAAAACAACTTTCTTAGGCAACATCTCACTTTGCCACAGTATTAATATTGATTGGAGTGGATTTCTGTAATATAAATCTGGGCATGTAATTATAGATTTTGGGCATTTTCCAGATCCTATTGGTTAACGATGAGTTTCAGTTGGACTCTGAAGCTAATAATGTTAATAATATACTGATAACGGGATGTGAGGTCGTCTGGGAACTTTAAAACTCTTTGATTGTATTAGCATTGATATAAGGGGGAAAGTGATTTATTGTTTTGAGTGTGGAACCCAAAAGAAAATATTACACTATAGTGAATAATTTAAAAACGTAATTTGTAATAAAATGATTTGAATATAAATCACATTACCCTATCAACGTGGTGCAGGATGAGAAGTTCATTGTGTTTTATATGGATACAAAACTATAATTAGGCATTTAGATTAAATTTGTACTTAAGTAAAAATTAACATTTATAACGTTAATTCCTACATTATGGCAAATATGCACAAAAAAGGGACACATAAAGGAAATTGTAGCATGCTGCTTAAATGGCCTTAATGCATAACAATAAATGTGCTGCAAAATAATAGAAGCAAATGTTGACTTCGATACGGCATGGCCATTACATGTAGGGCATAAAATACAAAAAATACAAATTACATGTTTTCGTCATTAATGAACCAAATCCAAATGTTCCAGAACATTGTGTTTTATTTGGTTAGGAGTATTGAGTCACAAGGCATGGGTTTTCTGCCAGGCTGGCATATTTTATTAGGAAGGCTGACAGGGCAAACAACCAGTCCTTGCTCTCAACATTTGACATGCAGTTCAGTACATTTGTTATTACAAGTCATGTTTTCATTTTCGAAATGACATACTTAAGTTAGCAGCTAGCCCAGCTAGCGCCGGCCTGTAGAGAGGTAAAGAGGCGATTGCTGTCCCTGCAGCGTCCAGTTTGCCCTCAGTCCTACATGAGAGGATGAAGAAGTAGCGCTGCCCAGAGGGCGTGTCCTCCTGACCTCCTGTCAATCATGTTGAAGGTACATTACGATCATCGATTAGTAAGATGTCGTCCTGCTAGCGAGCAAAACAAAAATAATTAGTGTACTGAAAAATGCTGGCTCTTACTCAGCGGATCACTTGAAGAAGAAAAACGTGACACCATAGCACAGATTCAGTAAGCTTTATGCTATATTCAGTGGGGTGATGTTGGGGGGGGGGGGGGGGGAGAGTGACCAAAGACCTGCGGGGGGGACGCTGC
>JAOPJI010000047.1:9968454-9984075 GCA_027122695.1 Merluccius productus | reverse complement strand
GTGTGTGTGTGTGTGTGTGTGTGTGTGTGTGTGTGTGTGTGTGTGTGTGTGTGTGTGTGTGTGTGTGTGTGTCACTGGGCATTGCATGGGAAGTGCCAGTGTTTGAAATGTGAAAAATTCCTGACACACTCACACATAGACTTGACACAAACACAAACACAGAAACTATTGTGCTTCATGAAGCCGACTGTTCACTTTGTTATTTTTTGTTTCCTTCTTGAGTGAAATGTTCTTTGCCAGAATCACAGTACTGTAGCAATTGGAGACAGGGTGAGGTTTGAGAAAGGCTCTTTTTTGTGTAGTTGTGCATTGTTAAAATAAGATGTTTTGATATGTCTTGAGTTCAGGCAAACAGACAGACAAGCAGATAGAGATATAAAGGCAGACAAAGCTACCAACTTTTAGGCCTGACACTACTGATGGTACGCTAGTGACGGTAATAGTGGCCATTATTGTGTTGTTTCATGTGCTGAAGGCATAACTAGCCAAGAAGGCAACTGTAATGAATGGTATATCAAAGTTGTTTCTTTCCGTTAGTTGGAAAGTCTGCTCTCTCCACAGCAAAAGGCACATCTCGTTCCGCTGTGTGTCTAAACGGGTGCATTTCTTTGACTATGAAAGCGAAGTTATAGCCTCAGGCAGGGGAGCCACCGGATACTTGGGGCCCCATGAAAACAATATATTTGGGCCCCCCTAAATCAATATAGCACTTTTTCTGTAACCACCTTGCTATAACTAAATTAATCTATTCAAAGTTTAAAATAACTACACTTGTAGCCTTTCAGCTCTCTTGTAGTACAATTTGTACTAGACCAGACCGTGAGCCTTGAAATTATGCACATGCAACATTGAGCATCGGATTCAATCTAGAATATATTTGCTAAACACCATCATTCAGAGTGCAAATTAATGTTTAAAGGTACCTGTGTGTAAGAATCAGAAATTCCTTCTTATTGCTGGCCCTTCTCGAGCTCATGCATTCAGAGCAATGGACTGGGAGCTCTGTGGGCTGACACAATAACAATCCTAAACTAATGTTAGCTATAATTATAAATAACATGGTACAAATTAAAAGGTTATGAAAGAACAGACATTTTTGCCATTATCCATGCTTGGACGTCACTTCTTTCCTTTTTCCCGGCAACATCAGTTCAATTATAATGAAAACAAGTGACCTAGTTGAGGGAATATGTCGTCCCCCGAATGAAACCTGATTATTTGTTCATTATATAATCATTGTCATAGACGTGAAGGGATAGGTAGGGAAGTCCATATGTCAATGAAATAGTACTTTACTTTATAGACAAAATTTCAACCTCTTTTGACTATTTTGAATCTTTTGCAACTTCTGTAATGTAACTGTAATGTGGTGTACTATAACCTATGATGTAATGATTACATTAAACATGAGGTCTGAATCATCAAGGAGGTGATCCAAAAATTGGACTTGCCAAAGCATTTAGATTGACTTGAAAACAAAACCGAATGATAGATGGCAGTGTATGTGTATTGGTGAAAAAAGTTACTCACAAACTAACATGTTTCTTAGGCTGTGATGTGAATGACCTTGATGCACAGTTGGTCAGAGCGAATCAATGTCCCCGCCCAATTCCATTTCTGGTGGACAATTAGTGTAAAACCAGAAGTTGCTCAAAGAAAGGTAATTATCTGCAATCAATTTTCAATGGAGCTGGAGAGGAGAAAGTACAAACTAAGTGAAAAAGCGAACATGTTTAAATTAATAATATATAATTTTACCTGTAGTGTAGTACGACATGTAGTATTGCATTAAAAATATCACGATAGATTTAGCAAGAAACATTTATGCATATTGCTCGAGACATTCTCCGCAAGAGATTGTCAATGGAGCTGGAGCTATGCTAGCTTGGAAAACCATTAATTAGCAATTTATTTTTTCTGCTTTGGATTAATGCATGAAATAAAGTTATGTATGGATTCAGACAACCTTCTTGCTCTGCCCCCACACATTATTACATTTTTGCATGACTCAGTAAATGCGCAAGAAGACGAGCTATTCGGTCAGCCACCTTGTCATGGCCGATGGAAACAAAATTGTTTACTGGGGGAGAGAACAGCTGACCAGCACATCTACTCTCCTACGCTAATCAGTTGCATAAAGTTGGGCATGGTTCGCTGAGGTCCTCAGCCATCAGCAGGCTGTCCAGGACCAAAGCGGGACCGATTCTCTCGGGGAGTTCCTCCTGTCAGACTGCCAGGAAGCCGGGTCGCTCTTGTCTTACACCCACCGCACCAACATGCTCCCGCAGCAGCACGCTCCCGCAGCAGCCGCAACAGCAGCACCAGGCACCCAGGGGGAATCGGCCTCCTTCCAGCAGGACCTCCCACCTGGGACGACCTTCAACAACCTTTTTCCTTCCCTAATGAAATAAAAAAGACTGAACGGTATGTCCTTTAGACCAACAGCGCCCTGTGACTGTGTGTCACGCTTCGGCGATTACCTTGCCCTTCCCTTCCCCATTTTTTTTACCAATGTGGATGGACAGCACAGTGAAGTCGAAACACCCCATTCAGTTCAAGCACCGTCTCCCGCTTTTTATGGGGCTGGTGGAGACGAAGCTGCGGGACCCCATTGTGAACACGGCTCTAGCAGCAGAAGTGGATCGTCTCTTGGGGAAGGGAGCGGTCTCTATTGTTACCCCCCTCGACTTACACCAAGGGTTTTACTCCCACTCAGGGGAGATGAGACTTAAGTTGGATCTCTGCATTTTCAACAAGTCAGTTGCAACGAGGAGATTCAGAATGCTCACAGTCAGAGCGCTGCTCTGGTGTGTGAGAGCAGGCGATTGGTTCGCATTCAGAGCTCAAGGATGCTTACTTCCATGTTCCTATTCTCAAGGCTCACAGGAAAAGTATCCACTTCGCCTTTATGGGCGTGGCTTACAAATACCATTGCTTGCCATTTGGTTACTGGGGCCACTCAGGCATCAAGGAAAAAGAGGTATTTTTTATCTTGACGATTTACTGATTCTGAGCCACTCGGAGGAAGTGGTGAGAAGAGAGATCATTGCGGTGATAGAGCACCTCTCCTTCTTGGGCTTTGCCATCAATTTGGAGAAAAGCTCTCTGCTTCCCTGCCGTCAGCTGGTCTACTTGGGACTTTCCCTAGACTCAGCAACTATGACAGCGAGACTCTCGCCTCCACGGCGAGATGCCCTCCTGTTGGCGCTTACCCGTATTCGCGTTGGCAGATAAGTGACGGTGCTGTCTATCATGCACCTATTGGGGCTGATGGCAGCTGCCTTCCGCTCATGCTGGAGGTTTGCTCGCCAGTGGTGCTTTGCTTGCCAGAGGTTGGATCCCTGGCAACACAAACTCAATGTTCTCACCGTATCCCCGCTCGGTGGCAACCGACCTGCACCGACGTCGTCTTCACAGATGCCTGGTTGACGGGTTGGGTGGGCACGTGCCTCTCTCACTCGATCGGAGGCGAGCGGCTGACGCCCCCTGCTGCTCACATAAATGTGTTGGAGCTCTCCATAGTACTGAACGTGGTATTACATTTCTCTCACCTGGTGCGTGGCCGCCACATTCTGATCAGAGCAGACAGCGGATATAAACAGACAGGGGGGATTGCGCTCCTCTGCCCTCTACCGAGCAGCTGTCAAGCTCTGGCTGTGGGCTCATCAGAACCTGCTCAGTTTAAGAGCCCTACACATCATGGACGTCCCGATATTCCGGGGCAGACCTCATGTCTTGTGGGAATCCCCGCCGAGACGATTGGCAGTTACTTCCTGATATTGTCAGACTCATCTGGCAGAGGTTTGGGATGGCTCAGGTGGATTTGTTTACATCCAGAAAAACAACACCCACTGCAAGATGTGGTTCTCTCAGCCCGCGAGATCTTCCTCCGTTGAGGGTGGATGCGATGGCACACACACCGTTAACGTGGGCACTCCTGTATGCTCTCCTGCCACTTAAGCTGAATCACCCTTTTCTCAAGAGGATCAGACAGGAGAGGCTATCGCTCATTCTAGTAGCCACAAAGAGTCGATCATCTCTGTGGTTCCCAGAGCTAGCAACGCCCTCGTATGTGGCACCGTGGCTGGTGCTGGTCAAACCCGGACGGCCAATTCACCACCCACACGATCTGTCGGGCGGTTGTTGGTTTGGCCATGCCCCTTCCACCTCCTCTCTCTACACAGTGAAGTGGAGCACCAACAATCACATTGTCCCATCCTGTTGTGAGGTGGGAGGCGTGCTATGTTTCTTAAAGTCCCTACTGGAGAAGGGCGTGGCTTTCTTCACTGTAAAAGTCTTCAGCTGTCGTGCAGCCGTGTCGACACATAGGCTGTGACGGTAAACCGGTTTTCAGTCATCCCCTGATCAAGAGATTATTGTGATGGCCTAGACGTGTGAAACCTGCATGCTGATACCATGCTGGGATCTTCCCACCGTTTTGCGTGGGTTATCTAGGGAGCCCCGTCAAGCCCTGTCTTTTAAGACGCCGATTTTACTTGCTTTGGTTTCTGCCAAACAATCCGGTGAGCTGGCTGCTCTGTCTCATCAGCCCGAGCTGCCTGCTGCTTAACGAAGACATTCCTCCCCAAAAACATCGGTAGAAATTTTTCAGTCGAGGGATATCATGCTAAAGGTTTTCCACCCTCTTCATTCGAGTGTTCAGGTCCACACAGCAGCTGTTTGTGCGTTATAGTGACGCTGCTAAGGGCTGTACACTCGCAGCTTTTATCTCGCTGGTGTTGGCTTAGCCTACACCAGGCAAGGCTTGGTGCCACCGCTGGGTGTTAGAGCTCACTCTACACAGGGTGTGACCACTTCTATGGCTTTGCTCAAGGATGTGGCAGTGGAAGACATTTGTGCGGTGGCGTCATGGTCTCCCCCAAGCCCCGCTTTTACACGCTGGACATGACCAGGGGCTCTATCAGCCACTCTGTGTTGGAGTCGGGAGCACAGCTCCTAACTCCTCACATGGCGTAGGAATTAGCTTGTTACTCTGAGCTGTTACGATTCATAATGGTGCTCTTCGCTTAGGCATAATACCTCCCTTCACTTAGTGGTATCCCAGTGCTACCTTGGGATTAAGAGTTACCAGATATTATTTGCTGTGGTTACGGGTTTTAACCGGCATTATGAATATCCTGTCCTCTAGCCACTGATGTTGTTTTGGGTATGTCATCCCTGTCTTATGTGCGCTTTGCCAGTCAGAGGTCTCTATTCTGTGTATTCACCAATCTGCGTGTTTCTAGGAGAATTACGGTTTTTATTATGGCTGTTTTGTTTTGCACATAGGCCGTCTAGACAAAGCCTAGACGGCGTAGCCTACATGAAATAGAACAAAAGTTATATTATTATAACTCTAGTTCTATGAGTATAGGCATAGCCGTCTAGTTTCCCACCTGCTGTACCCTCCATTGCTGAAAGAATAGCATGGAGGACGAGTGCCGCTCTACATGGCCTTATATGCACGGTGCCGTGGGATATGTGGGCCCACGTTGGTTGGTACATTGTTGAATTTTCAGTGCACCGGAGTGCACGCACGGGGCAAGCCCATCCCATAAGGTGAAGCCTACAATCATAGAACTAGATTTATAATATTAACTATTGTTTCCGTTCTCTGCTCATGCTTTTCCCTTCAACCAGCTTTTTGAAATGTTTGCTGAGGTCTCAAGTTGAAGCAATGTGTGAAGTTGTATTTTGTTGGATTCTCACAGGTTTATTTCACACTATAACTTACCACGCACATTAGATGAATGTGCTATATGGCAAATTAGCTCCATAACCTTCAGAGGGTCTGGTAATATATGGATGTGAAATCACTTGTCGAGAGCTCCTGGGACTGCTGTGATTATTTTAGCTATACTTTAATCAAGCTAAATCCCAATCAGATGTCAATTTGTCTGTTAGCACAGGTTCACATACAAGATACATTGCAAGAGTGCACCTCAGTGTTTAATTGCTTCAACAATGCACCTAGCAAAACAGTTATTAAGGGCAATCAGTTAAATTGTTTTGTAATATAATTATTTACAGGAAATTAGTGAGAAATGAAGCACCAAAATAACAATCATATTAGTGAGCAATTTGTTAGTTAGTAATATAGCAAACAATAAGTCTACAAATATTTGGAGAAGCAATTGACATCTGCTAACATAACATGCGTAGATTGAATTACTCTTTTCATTTTGTGTTTGTGCGTGTAGATCTGGGACATAAACATAAAAAATAAAAAGGAGAAACCTTTGCTACATTATCAGGTGGCATTGATCATAAGTTTGATTCCCAACAGAACAAATCAATTTCATAACCAAATCATTGATAATGTTCAGTTTGAGGTGGCAAAGTCAAGATGTTTTTCTAGTGCAACAGGCTTGGCTGCCTGTTGAGTGGGACAACCAAAGATCTTCTCGAATATCATTCTCCAATTGGGGAATAGGGATCACTACGAGTGTATATGTATTTTGGGGGGTTTTGGTGTATTAGAACATTCCTGAATCCATAAGGCTCACATTTCTGCAGGGGTTCAGTGTTCATGACCAAGCGACCTTTACCGCTTCCAATTCCAATCAAGATGAGTAGTTGTGTCCGGGATCGACCCTACAACCCTCTGGGACCCTCGAGCAAGCACGCAATTCACTAGGCTATATATGTTTCCCCCGAAAATGTCCTGCTATATCGAGTTTAAGAATTTTACTTAGATTAAATCTAAGTAAAGTCCAGTCCAAGAAAAGAGTTTGAGTTTGAAGAATAGTTTTGCAGGTGTTACGAGTTCATAGCCAAATCCCTAGACCTATTATCACCTTTAACATCCAATACGATTGAACGGATAAACACTGTGGTATGTAGATGTAAATATGTAGACTGACTGAAATGTCGTTGAGGACGTCTCAAAGATGGTTGTGTATTGACTCTGGGTTTATGGGGTCAATAGAAACACTGTGGTGATTGAACCAGAGGGGTTGGGTTAATGGAGGTTGACATATGTTCACTGCTTCAATATAGCAGACTTAGTAGTAGAAGAAGTTGTAGTAGTAGTAGTAGTAGTAGTAGTAGTAGTACCTTCATGTAGTCCTGACTTTTAGTTTAGTTTTAGAACAAATGACCTACGGTATGGTAGGTTTTTATGGTATAAAAAAAACATTTCTCCTTCCTTCATCACTCATGTATTTCTATCCGTGTGTGTGCGGTTGCGTGTGTGTTCCGCCGGCAGGCTTATTGAACCTGGAGCGGCTCCTCAGGCAGTTCCTCATCTCCAAGGAGACGCTGTCGGTGCGCATGCTCGACGACAGCCAGGACCCCACCCCCCTGCTGAAGGAGATCCGCAACGACAAGACTGCCACCATAATCGTGGACGCCAACGCCACCATGTCACACATCATCCTCGAAAGGGTAAGTCCATGTGCCGTGTGTTGGTGTGTCGGCCAACACATGCTAGCTCGTGCCCCGCGGCTCCGGGCTGACAACGGACACTGGAATGTCTTTTTTATAATTTTTATGACCATGACATCATGATTTTCAGACAGCCTCACACCTTTTTTTTCAAACTCCTCCATAATGATTTGTGTGTCTGTGTCTGTGGGACTAAGCAAGCGCTATACAGACAGATAAGGGCGAAATTAGGTCTTTATATGAGTCCACAAGAAGGGGAAAAAAAAGAGACAAATAAAATGCAAATAAACACTGGGCTAATATCTGGCTTGGAGGCTCAGTGCAGTAATGGTGTTCTCTAGAAGATGGCCCAAGAATCAGTGAAGGTCGGAAACACATCACACAGTTAATAAGACTGACCCGTAGGCGCGCTGCCAAGGACATCCACGGAGTCTCATTGGATAATTGGTGGTCTGTTCTTTCAAACGTGGGGGCGCTAGCTACAGTGCTTGTGCCCCTGGCACTACGTCACATTGGCCAGCACATCCCTGGCCCCGGGCCACCTACAGGCATGTCTTTTTAGGTTTTCACAGTGAAACTCTGGAAAACTTCTTGTTATTAGTATTCTGGATTGGTAACGCCTGTAGCTCAGCCCCTGATCGCTCAAATTTGTCAACGACATATGTATTCCTGGTAAGCAGGTCTCCAGAAAAGTTTGGTACCACTTAAACCACAGGGGCTGGGATAATTTGCAGTCAAAGTTAAACGTTCAGCCCTGCCATCCCGTTCAAAGCACATTTCGGAAACTTGGAATATAGGCCTTTTTTGACATGGTGAACATTTTTGCCACTCGGACCAAGGGCTGCATGATTAATCGTAAAAAAATCACAATCCCGATTCATACATTTATCCGATTCACATGCTCCTATTCCCCTATGCATTTATGGCACACTGCATTCATGTGTTCACTTCTTTGCTTCGGAGCAATCCCAGTCGCGAAATCAATTACACTTGTAAAGCAAAACAAGCTATTAATTCAGTGCTCTATGGACAGGCCTGCTCGATGGACAGGCCTGAATAAAAGATATTTATGGATTAAAAAAAAGAAAATGGCAGTTATGTAGAAATCAAATTGTATACATATATCAGAGAACAGTTTCAATCAATCACAATTCCCTTCAATTCAGGTGCCACAAACTGGAAACCAGGTATGGTTTCAAGGGTGTGGCATAGAGGATGTCCCATAGAGGACATCCTGCTTAAGAAGTGTGCCAAGTTTGGTGTCGATAGGTCAATTAATGATGTCACAGTGTCAATTTGAATAAATGCTAAGCTAAGCGCTAATGCTGAAAATCACAGATAAATGGCATTTACTCTCAAACCATCAGTTGGATTTACTCCAAATCGCTTGGGGACACTAATCTCATCTCCCCCAAGTGACGTGCCTCCACAAATTGCGGGCTTGTGGCAGCAGTTGCGGTCGCTGGGGTCGGCCATGCGTGCTGTGAATACCTTTTGAGGCTGCGAGCAGCTTTAATTTTATTAGATTTTTATGACCATGACATCATAAGTTGGTAAATTATGATCTCCAGATAGCCTCACACTTCTTTTTTTTTCAAACTCCTCCATTATAACTTCCATCTTAGATATTCTCACATAGAAATGATGGGGAAATCCAAGAACGGTGAATAAGTAATGAAATATCATGCACCATAATCCGAAAAAAAAACAATTGAAGTAATGGTGTCTTTTTGGCAGTGGGCTGTGTCCATAAAGTACAGTGGGGTAAAATAAACAATTGGATAATGAATTTTCTCAAATGAAAAGCTGAATTGAATTATCAGACAGTCTCATCACGCGTTCCCTTCCACTGTAGCCTGGTTTGCCCTCCAGAGGGGGAGAGAGATCTGGAGTGGATTAGTATGGGTGGGAACAGGGTAGTCTACCATAGTCTCACTAGATTAACAATCTAAAGTCTGATGGCAGATGAGCTCAAATCTGGCTGAACGGGTCTTTAATTTTCTTTCACTACAAATGTATTTCGACCAATCATGTTGCTGGGGGCGGGGATCTGTAGAAGTGTGTTACATGTTACTGGAGACACCCTGACCGGCAGAACCGCAACTCGTGATATGGCCGAGCATTAATCTCAGATCTAGAAGAGGACTGATAACTAAAATGATAGCATTATCTTACAATTGTCGGTATCCCTCTTTGGCCAACATTGAACGCAAACTCGGCCTGCCCTGGTAAAGAAACTTTTCCCCTGGCCGGTGGTAAGACAGGCTCAAACATCCTGTCTAGACACCAACATCCTAAGACTCCTAAAACTTTTGTTAAAATTGTCTTCTGAAACCTCCATCTTGCACTCACAAATTTGTTTATCTTCAGTAGAATACATCCATAACAAAACAGGAGACCCCGCTAACAGGAAACACTGCTAATCAGCTGTGCAGTCTCCCCCCCAAGAGGTTCACCTATAGCATTGTCGAACTTCTGAATCTGAACCAATCAGAACCAATTGACTCCAAGTTGAACATACTACTTTACTGGAGTTCATTGGTGGTAATTGAAGTCTTTGGAAGTCTTGCTTCTCTTGCTCCTATTTTAGAATGCTAATTGTGTCAGTGAAATACCAATATGACCTTTTGATAATTGCTATGATGACCAAAAACAAAACGCGCACTGATGCTACTACACAATATAAAAAAACCTTGGAGAGCATCGACAAAGAACAAAGCGCCAACTGTTGCGTTGATGTGCCTGATCGTGTCTATTCGTGACTGTGTCCATTCGCGGCATGCAAAGGATCTGGATGGCGTACAAAGGCACCGGTAGCAACCCAGACAGCGACAGAGCCTTGCCTAAGCGCCATATGGCTATGTCTGTGTAATTACACATCATTATCTCTCAGAGACAATGGATGGATGGAGAGAATGAAGGTGACAACCGTTGGGGAATACGTGGTCTTGCATTCTCTCACACTCGCAGTCCGCTGTGGACTGTGGTTTTACCGTTGTACACTACAGCGCTCTCTTTCACTGGACCGCTCTGTGATCTCAAGTTAAGCGTTTAGGCTGCCAGCCATCACTGAGCACCTTGTGACCATAGAAACAGGGAATCACAAGACCACTGGGGAACAGCAGGGCGTCCTCTGTTTGTGCTCTTCTCTCTCTTCTCTCTCTCTGTCTTCCATCTATCTTTACACTTGGTTATTATTTTGTGCCCTTACCATTTCCTGTTTTTTTCTGCTTTGTGCTCTCTGTTCAGTTCAGGTTATGTAAAACATATTAATTTATTTCTTAAACCTACTGCAAGCAATAGGTTGTACAGCCAGAGAATCATTATACAGTCACAGCCAAGAGCGAACCTTCACTGAAAATATTAATATGTATTTATCTTCGACAAAACTAAGCCTGATATCAAGATCATATAATCCCCCCCCCAGCAAACGAAAGCTTAGGATAATCTTCAAATGTGGACAGTATCCTGTTATGATCTTGCTCCTTTCTGTAATTTACATGACTTCGCTGGTACCAATTTTTTTAATGCCATTGAAGCTTTTTTTTCATATGTTAACAAAGCAAACATTGTTTCAGTTGATGTTCGCATGCATGACCCAAACCAAAGCAATGACATGATCGGCCAGCTGGCCCGAAAAGTCATCAGAGTTTGAAGGTGCTTTTCATTTTAATTCTGGCCTGGTGGCTGAGTGTCCTCTGCCGTGGTGTGGCAGGACGTTGGCAATCCTCTCTCTCTCTCTCTCTCTCTCTCTCTCGCTCTCTCGTGGACATTGCCGGGTTGCCAGGCCCATTAGCCCTGTGTGCCAACACACTCACCTGTCTCCGATTTGATTACATGGTCAAGTGCTGGGTTTCATTACAGTAATAGGAGTGCTTAGTTCATCAAGAGGGAGGGCGAAATCAAGCCCTTGCCCGTTACATGTACACATTGTCTGTTTCTGTCCTCATATCAAACTCCTTTGCGGAGAGATCTTATTGGTTAATTCAGTGTAGACCTTCAGGTACTTGAGTCTCTGTGTGCCTATAGGATAGGAGGAGGAGCAGCGGGGTGAATTCAGTGCATTGTATGGCCAGAGCAGAATGCTGAAGAACAGCAACCAAAAATAACTACCGATAATTTCTTGTGGAAGAAAACTATTGTTTATTGTCATTGTGTCCTCTGTGCGGGAGGTTGTTATGGTTATGGTTATGTACTACTTTCAATTTCAAAAGAGACATTTTTTTTATTTATTTTCCTGCTGGCTAGCTTTTTTTGAATCCTCTCTTAATTCTGTTCTAAGTTTAACTACCAACCTGACAGCAGCTGTACTGCACATGTAGTTTTTATAAGAACAATGAAAGGAATTTAAAATTACAACTTGTAAGTTGCAATACTTATAATTACATTTGAAATAATGTATAATAAGGTTCATAAACCGTTTTAGATATATTAAGGGGGTTGAATTAAGTATATAGCACATTATTTCAATGCAGGCCATTACGGGGTTTTTTTCGTCTCAGGTTTTCGCTAACTTTAATAAAATTGAACTATGAAAAGTTCACCCTGCCCTTCACCAAGTGACTTTGATTTAATCAAATTGTATGGCTGAGTATGAGGCAGCATACTAATAAAGCAGCAGAATTAATTGCTTCATTGAGAGTCTCGCTCTTCTTCCGATAAGAATGTGTCTGCGCTTATCAAGATGTGGATTTGATCTCACTGCTGTGCTATAAAAGTTAATGTTACACTGGATCACTGACCTCTCTTCCCTCTCGCTCTGTTTTTTCCTCTCCTCTGTTCAAACACCCCTTTTGTTTTCCCATTCACCTGGGCTCCCTTGTATCTTCCATTTATGTTATACTACCCATCTCTCTCTCTCGCTCTCTGATCTCTCTCTGATCTCTCCCTCTCTCTGTTTCTGTGTCTTTCTCTCCAGGCCTCGGAGCTGGGAATGATGTCGGTCTACTATACCTACATCTTCACGTCTCTGGTAAGGAACCACCAACCACAGAATCTTTCAAACTGCTTTGTACAAATCTCACGATGTCTCGGAAACAAAACGTGCTCCTGCAAAACCTGGTACGGTTAAGACCATTAAGAGTAATAAAAAAAAAACGTTATGAACTCCATTTTTATCTAGTCCGTTTTTTAAGGAAATACGGTTTCCGTCGCACGCTGGACCTCACATTCGCGGTGCTCGCTGTCTTCTAATGGAAACGTATGAAGGTGAAAACACTGTGGATTTTATTAGCCCATGAAGATCATGTGTAATTTACGAGCCGCTTAGGAAATTCCCCGCCATGTTCACGCAAGCGTCCTGCCGCAATGTCTCTTCACTACTCTCCCATTGTACAGTAGTGGGGTCCCTTTCTAGCCTGACCCCCTCTCCCTCTCCCTCTCCCTCTCCCTCTCTGTCTCTCTCTCTCTCTCTCTCTCTCTCTCTTCCTCTCTCTCTTTGCACCCTAATTAGCCTTGTGATTGCGTTCCTCATATTTGATAACTAGGTGTGGCCACAGGGCACGGTGCGGCACAGGGCCCCTGCCGTTGATGGATGGCCACCCCCCTTTAGCACCTCCAGCCCACCCCACACACACCACACCCCACCCGCCATCTTCCATCCACCAGTACCTAACAAAAGGTGTCCATCGTCATGGCGTCACTAATAGCCTGGACATGCATCATTAAAATGAACCATGGTGGGGCCCCTGACACGGTGTTGTCGTCCCTCTAGCTGCATGGTCTCGCAGGAGACGCTTCCCTGTTTGCACACAGTGAAATGGCGTTGCCGTGTGTGCATCTAACACACACACACACACACACACACACACACATGCATGCTGACACACACACACGCATACATATGTGTGGGACCCATAATGAGGTCAAGAGTGATTGTTAATGAATAATGGACCCCCTCCTTCTTATTTTGTTGTTGTGCTTTATTGTTTTGATTTATTATGTAATGTACTCAATTAGCAGGTAGGACAGGACCTTTAGCTCAGTAGGTCAAGTGCAGGCGGTATGCAGGTTACAGTGACACTGATGTGCAAATGTTGCTGTTGCAGGTGAGCAAGTGTGTTCAAAACCTGTAAAAAGGGATATCATTGTAGGAGAAATGGTCAACACATCATACACATCATTATTAGTTAGGTACCGGTAATAATAATGATGTGTACTGAAGGTATGGTTATATTATATAGTCTATCATATGACCAATAATTGGGTCACACTAATCTCGGGCAAGCAGAGGCATACAATCGTAGAAGCAACCCCACATGATTAGAATGAGTACGTTATTGATGACATGTGTGAAATCAGTTTGATGCAGAATACAGGGAGCGTGAGTCATATGATAGTAAAGAACAGGCAGGCTTGTCTGTGTACATACTGGGAGTCACATACCACGAGGACGAGGTGAGAAGACGTCAGCAGACACCCTTTGTTATGACATTTTCCGGTTTGTGTATAAAACATCCTGGGTCAGGGATAGTGGAAGCTCAGATTTCGTGAACTGAGACACTCACTTTGTTTTTCTGTCAGGGAAACATAGTCGGATCCAGAGCTCTGCTATGACTTTGCACACTCTACTGGTGTTAACAATAAAACTGATTATTTCTTAAAAGCTAACTCCTTCTTCCATCGCGTCATTCAAGAACACGCGTGAGTAGGGGTGCTCTGAAATATAATAACATTTATTTTGTACTTTATGTTTTGTTCAACAAAAAGTTATCTCGTCGAATATGTAGCTCATCGCTAAATGTAATTAGAGCCACGCCCACACAGCTCAGTAGGTCAAGTGCATGCGGTAGGCAGGTTACGGTGACACTCGTGTGTAAATGTTTCTGTTCTGTTTCAGGAATTTAAATCATTTTTATTTATACATATGCACGCCTGGAAGTCCTTTCTTATCCACATGTGCAATACATGCACAAAGGATTGGACTGTGGGTATATAATGTCCGCGTAGTTGAGCTAATTATCCGCCCACCTCTGGGCTTCCAGTAACAATGCGTCTCAGGCAGTGCGATGATCGGTTAATTAAATGCTCAAGCCATGTTTCGTCCTGCTATTAAAAGTGCACCCTCTGATGTTATTATTCCATGTGAAGTTAATAATAAAAAGCAAATCATTTTTTTTCCCTACAAGAATTACAAGTGCATTTTCTTTGCCTTGAGGTCAACAAAGCCACTTGCTAATACTATTCCTCTGCTATAGAACTAAAGGCGAGCTAGAGGGTTGTATGATCTTCTTCTTCGACTTCTTGTTTGTGTCCTGTGTGTCTATGGTGGGTGATTGTGTGTGTGTGTGTGTGTGTGTGTACATGTGCATCACACATCTTCCTCTACTTAAAGGTGCTATCGATTACATTCAGCCACTGGATGTCACACTCCCCCCCCCCCCCCTTTGCATTCACGTTATAACAGCGCTGTTGCTCAAAGCACTCGCCCCTCAAGTGGTTGCCAGTTCATTGCACAACCTGCATATTTCGTGGTCGAGTGGAGTGAGACTGACAGACTCAGTCATGTCAAGTGATAAATCTTTTGTGGTAGAGTAATGAATTCATTTTGCAACATGTAGCTATACATTCGCTATAGATTTCGGTTACTTTGTGCAGAGTAAAGCCAGGAGCATCAAACTCTTATACTATTGGCTCACAAGCCTTGTTAGAAGTGGGAACCAAACATCTTAGACAGAGATAAACAAAAAACATTAAATTTGGACACGGCAACGTTTTTTTAAATTATTAATTCACAATCCTAATATTTTTTAGGAAAAGTGTTACTCTTATTCTGCACCTTTGTAAAAGCTCTGTGGATGTATTGTGTTTTTTTAATTATTCGTATACATTAAAATGTTATCAATAGGACCTTTAAGTACTGTGATCCTTTGTTTATGTATGTATGCATGCATGCATGTATGCATGCATGTATGCATGTATGTATGTATGTATGTATGTATGTATGTATGTAATTCACGACTGCTGCATTTTAGTAGTTGACAACTACTCCCCAAAAGTATTGAACCGCTTCTGGAATGAAAAGGAAAATCAATTAAAAAAATTAAATGTAGCCTAAAAGTTTCCGATAGTATGAGGGTAGGCCTACTTCTAATTATCACAAAACAAATACTTATGTATGTATGTATGTATGTATGTATGTATGCATACATACATACATACTAGGGATGCAACGGTACAGTGGGCCCACGGTTCGGTTTGTATCACGGTTCATGGCCCACGGTAACGGTTCGGTTT
>JAOPJI010000047.1:9938211-9950348 GCA_027122695.1 Merluccius productus | reverse complement strand
TGTGTGTGTGTGTGTGTGTGTGTGTGTGTGTGTGTGTGTGTGTGTGTGTGTGTGTGTGTGTGTGTGCGTGTGTGAGGCTGTTTGTACAGGGGAAGATGAGGGGGAATGACTGTCTCTCCTGCTGTTTTTTGGCACTGGCTGAGGGAGCCAGGCAGTAATTGGTATGGTCAGGGTTTGCCAGCTCCACTGGGGGGCAAGGCTGGAAAGGACAGAGTAAGAGCGATAGAGAGAGAGAGAGGGAGAGTGTGTGAGACAGAGTGAGAGAGAGAGAGAGAGAGAGAGAGAGAGAGACAGACAGAGAGATGGAGTGAGAGATGGAGTGGGAGAGAGAGAGAGAGTGTGTTTTTTCCCTCAATGCTGTCAGCAGATAAGAGTCTCACTAATGATCTAATGGAATAATCTCAGTGCCACTCCAGGGATGAGTTAACCCCTCGGTGACTGCTGACAGGCTAGGCACTAGTGTGTCTAGTGTGTGTGTGTGTGTGTATGCGTGTGTGTGTCTAGTGTGTGTGTGCGCGTGTGTGTGCGTTTGCGTGTGCGTCTGTGCATGCATGTGGACGTGTATGTGCAGGGTGTTTTTCAGAGATAGGAGGACAGAGACCGAGAGAGAGAGAGAGAGAAAGAGAGTGCGTAAAGAGAACCATCTGCATTTGCTCACCTTTTCTCCTCCTCCTCCTCCTCCTGCAGCTCTCCTCTGCGCTTCTGTTCGATGCGGTGCATGCGGTGGTGGCGGCGGTCCAGGAGCTTAACCGCAGCCAGAACGTCGGCGCCACTCAGCTCTCCTGCAAGTCCTCCAAGATCTGGGAGCATGGCACCAGCCTCATGAACTACCTCCGGATGGTAAGACCGCTGCCCCCGCTGGACAGGAAGGAAGCAGGCCCTCCCTCTCAGTGTTCACCAATTTTGTGTTTATTCCCATGCATTTAATTGCATATATACTGTCCACATTTTCCAAGAAGTGTCCTAATTATGCGTTGTTGTATTCCCAAAACGAAAAAAGAAAACAGAATAACTTGTCAAATGAGTCAGAAAGGCACTCTAGCGTAGCAGCGAGTCAACAAAAGCTATTGTTGTGCCAACACAATGCTAATGAGATATTTTATAGCCTAATAGGAGCGTATAATGAAGTTCCATAGTGAGGTTCTATAGAGATGAATATACGTATTCAATCTGTTTTGTTACACTACACGTAGACTTGCCAGCTGTAGCTCATCGTTCAACATTTTACTAAGAGAGAGAGAATGAGAGGACATGAAGAGATACAAATGGGCTGTCATTCGCTGAAACATGTTCTCTGTAATAAAGACGAATGGCTGTCAGTAATTGGGCTGCCAACCATTCTTGATAGTCACATGATTATGTGTGAGTAATGATTTCTGTTTCACTGAAAATTGACCAATGTGACCAATGTGTTGGCCTGTCTGGTCCTTTATACCAGAGTCTGAAGAGCCACATATTTCACATAAGAGACCCAAAAAGATAATAATACTGTGGACTGTGTGTTGTTGATAGCTGGTTTACAGCCTCATCCAGTCTAATCAGTCCGACTCGGGCCAGGTGAGGCGGTAAACCAGCTATCAACAACACACACGCCACATGCACTCCACAAATACATTTGGAGCATTTATTTCACTTGAAGGTACAGGCCTTTTTGGGTTCATTTATTTGTCAAGTCTTTAACATGTGTGTGTGTGTGTGTCTGTGTGGGACAGGTAGAGTTGGAGGGTCTAACCGGCCACATTGAGTTCAACAGCAAAGGCCAGCGGTCGAACTACGCTCTGAGGATCATGCAGAACGGCAAGGACGGCCTCAGACAGGTAAAGGATACCTTGTGTTTCTCCAATACACAAGAAGGGGAAGCAGGCGAAGGGGATTAGTTTTACTCACTGTGGTGCTAGCCTTGCACAGCCAGACCATTGTCACTTTGCTCATTAAGGTCTGGAAGTAAGTGTTTGTTGAGGGGCGTCGTCAGACCTTACTGACGTGACCACTAGCATTTCCATTAAAGCAAAAATATTTTTGCGTTCAAATACAACTCATTCCACAGCAGCATTAACCATTGTTTCGTCATCATCTACGTCCCCCGCTGGGGTTCACTGATTGGTCAATTCAATGTTGTTCGGAGCCAAGCTGCCGGTGTCAGGGCTGGCTCCAGACTAATACCTGGAGGCAAAACCGGAGGTGAACTCATGATATTCAGGCTGGCTGCGGTGGTACATTTTAAATCTTTAAATTTTTAAACCTTGACGAGAGGTATTTTGTGTCAAAACTGAAATAGCTGCTGATACAAAAGAACACATATTTCTGTTTAGGCATTAGGGATTTGCAAGGTTATTCAAATATTCGACTATTCAAAATGACAGGGGTATTGAACTTTAGCTGTAGCGGATCTTTTTCATTTTTTGCCTAAAGTTAATTAAATATTATTCATTAGCATATTAATTACATAATGTTAATTAAACGTGTATACTAACGCCATTCAAAATATCTAACATAATATATTTTTGTTGATGTTGTTCTGTTATATACGCATCTTGTGTAATGCTGATGGAGTTCTGTTGATATCCAAGCTCACCAGTACTTACAGTTAATTTACTTTACTTTAATCTAATTTCAGTTCGTGCCTTCAGTGTGCAATACTGTTCATTCATATTGTTGTCAAAAAGGAGGGTTTCGTTTTTTTTCCCCTGCTCAATAAATTGAACAAATTGGATTTGATTTCCGTATTTGACAAGTAGATGGAAAACGAATACATTTGTTTAGTGAAGGCCAGGCCACAGGAGCCCTTCAGGCTATGTTATGAGTACGCCACACTTTTATTTTATTTTTTGTAGTGTGGTTATTCGGTTACTTGAAAAAAGTTTTTAGCAAATATTTGAATATTGATATGCCTTCAAATGCCCATCCCTAATAAGGCATTTAATTGAATGCGGACGAGAGGAGACGGGAGAGAGCAGAGGATGAGGAGAGGATGGACGTGTGCTCCGAAGGGAGATCCACGCCTCCACATTTTCAGATCACGACAATGTAAGGCCAACTGATTGCTATTGGCTGCAACATCAATATATTATTAGCTGTTTGGCACCTCTCAATATTTAGGGTTCAATGCAGCTGCAAAGATTTTGTGCCACAAACAGGAACATTTCTACCGCATTTGGCACCAGCAAGGTGCCAAATAGATTATTCGCTCATACCACCCACCGATTATGCGGCCATGATAAATGTGCGTTGTTCACATCCCTAGTAGACTTGACCTTCCGAAAGAGAGAGTTAAACAATCAAGCATGACTGCTCTGAAAATACATTTCTATATATAAGAAAGCAAAAAAGATTGACGTGTAGGTGTTTTTCTATGAAATATGATTCTATTTATTGGAGTAGCTATAATTAATAAAGCTCCAAAAAATGGTCTAGATGTAAAAAATGGGCTCGGTATTAGTTGAAGTAAATCAAGTCTATAATTACTGTATGTAAGCTATAAATAAGAAGCTTAACTCCCGCTAGTCGCAACCTTGCAACTGTGCAGGATCATTCTCATTTTCCAGGTCAGTCTGTAGAGTAAGGTCCAGTTTCAAGCCAAGAAGACTTCCATAGGGAGGGGGGGTTTCTATCAAGGGATTTCCTCCTTCATCAAGACATTTCCCGTAGTTAGTCTAATAGGAGAGTCTGAAGTCTCCTGAGACCTGGATTTTGGCCCATAGCTGCACATCTACCCTGATGCAGCAGGGTGTGCAGTGCAGTCACTCTGGCCCTAAAAGGATTTTGTGACAGTATAGTGTGGCTAGTGCTGTATCGATGCGGGCGCAGAGCTTGGAAATAAAGGTACAGCTCTTGATCTTGCATGGAGCTCAGCTAATAGTGTGCCCCTCTACATCCTAGTAACAAGCCACCGCCAGTGGCAGTGGACCCATAAGTTCAAACATCAGACTGAGGCCTTTCAACGTCATAGTGTTCAGCTGGAAAAGGAGCTGAAGAGCTATGGGGAGCTATATTTGCATTGCACTGTGCATTACTGCCTGCTGAAGTTGTCTTAATCCCAGATTGCTTCAGTGAAGCAGCTCATTGACAGGCATTGCAAGACTGTAGTTGCACGTAGCAGCTGCAAGGTGGACGTGTTGTTTACTTTGGAGGATCTTAGCATAGCCTGTGTGTGGAAAAAAAAGCATGTATGGTTTATTTTGCCTAATTTCAGTGCCATGTTTTCTTGGGCTATGTGACAAGTTAATCAACAGCTAAATGTAATCTAGCTGGAAGGAAGGGATTCTGCCAAAACCTGAGTAAGGAGTGACATAAACACAAACATTGCCAAGGATTTGTTGTTTCATAAATATACAAATATGCAAATTTTAAGATCAAATCAAAGTTAAAGCACACACGCAATTTGGAAGCTAAAATAATATACTCGTAATGCACACGAATCATGAATGTATGTATTGCATGTACTAAAATTTATTTTTTAATCAAATTTGTATTATGCACAGGAAGAGCTCAATAGCAGGACAAGGTTTGGGGCCATATGCTTCCAATCAACACATATGAACCAATAACCTTATTAGACAATTCGTCTTTTTAGACTGATTGGCACATAGCCTATTTTTGTTTAGTTATCAGATGACAGGTTTTTCTTTTGTTATACAAAGTTGTATTAAAGATTTATATATTTTACATCATTTTGCAGCCTTTTTTCCACTGACTCAAAGAAAAGGAAATGTTTTGATATCAACGTGCACTCAACGATTTTTTTTGCTTTTTTTTTTGCAACCTTTACCTGAAACTGAATGTTGAACCAGGGAAGGGCTGTTGATTTTAGTAGCCTGCTACTGTTTACTGCTAACTCTGCCCCCGCAGCTCCCCCAGCTTGCCAGTATAACAGTTGAAGGAGAGCTTGTGCTTGTGGCCAGATAACACCCACTAACAGCCTTGGTGCTCGGTCACTATTGTGTTGTGTGTTTGGTCGTCCCGGACAGCTGGCCTTGCAGGTGGAGCCCAGACACCAAGTTCCTATTGTGAAGGCTTTATGGACTTGTTAAGACCCTGACAAGGGACACACACACACACACACACACACACACACACACACACAAATGTACACACATACAGGCTTGCACTCACACCCCCACATACATGCAGGGACAAACACACACACACACACATGCATACATGCAGGCACACTCACCAACGCTGACAAACACAAACACATACATGCACACACACACACACACACACACACACACACACACACACACACACACACACACACACGCACAGGCACTGCGATACAAACAAACTCATCCACCTTACACTTCTGTGTAATTACCAAAGAGTCACTGTGCTGCTGCATGCATCGCCTGTCTACTGAATGTCTCTGCTCCACTTCTCCCCACATCCAGCACTTAGAGGCCTTTCAGCTGAAACATCACAGTTTATGCCACTCCAACATTCCCTTCAAGAGGACAGGCCACTCTTAAAACCAGATTTGTTTGATGCGTCTGACAGCGTGGCCTTATACATACATATGATGATTCTTTCTTCAAATGCCACGACTATCGATATTACTTCACGGGGAGAAGTGTAATCACGGAAGACTGTTTTCTTTGTGATTAGATTACGTCAAAGTATATGTTTTCCGCGCGAGTCGTCTGGGAATCCCCGCTTCTTCACTCCTCTGACAGGTGTAATTGCTCCTTTCCCTTTTCCCTGACACCTTTGTTATTGTTGTTTTAGTTTCTTCTTCCCTGTCAGCGGGCGCAGCAGGTGTATAATGGTTATTTACCTTGTGTCCCGCAAAACAGCTTCCGTGTCACAGCGTGCCGCTAGCATGACTAGAAGGCTGTATTACTGTCTGTCCTCGGTGTGAGGCGTAATAGCGGTGTGTGACGGCACCACCGTGACTCGGCTGGAGGGCCCGGCCGCACCAGAATTGCAGAGTCCCGTCGGGTTTTTTTTGGCATGTGAAATATGATCGAGTTGACCACCTTGGCTTCACCCTCGTTCTGCTCCGAAAACCATCTCACTGCAGGGGTGTCATGTTGATGAATCAGAATCAGAATTAGAATGAGATTTATTGCCTGTTAAGTTTTCGCTTCCAAGGAATTTGCCTTGGTGCGAATGGTACATATAACAGGTACTATCAAGAACATGAATATAACAATATTATTAATATTACAATAATTTAAAAAAAGGAACTTATGGGGATTTGCAAAGTTCACAGTATATATAATATGTGTAATGGTCAGTTATAATTGTCCAGGATGTGCGTTAAAGTAACCTGTAGTGTCTATGGGTTGTGGTGGGGGTAATAGTCTGTGTCAGTGGGGGTCCCGGGGTGCAGTCAGGAAGAACCTGTTTTTGTGGCGTGAGGTTTTGGTCCTGATGGACCTCAGCCTCCTGCCAGAGGGCAGTGATTCGAAAAGTTTGTGTCCGGGGTGCGAGGGGTCGGCTACAATCTTCCCTGCCCGCCTCAGTGTCCTGGAGGCAAACGGGTCCTGGAGGGACCGCAGATTGCAGCCAATCACCTTCTCAGCAGAGCGAATGATACGCTGCAGTCTGGCCTTGTGATGGGTCTGTAGTCATTCAGTCCTGTGATCCTTGTTTTGTGGGGACGGGGATGATGGTGGAGGTCTTGAAGCAGGCTAGCACATGGCATGTCTCCAGAGAGGTGTTAAAGATGTCTGTGAACACCGGAGAAAGCTGATCAGCACAGTGCTTCAGGGTGGATGGAGAGACAGAGTCTGGCCCGGCTGCTTTGCGGGGGTTCTGTCTTTTGAACAGCTGAACAGCTCGAGGATGGAGAGGGTCGTCGTTGTGGTGGTGGTGGTGGGGCCCAGGCCCCTGCTGTGGTGGGGGAGTTGGAGCTGGAGGTCTGGAGCTGGTGGACGGGGTCACTTTTTAGGTTTGTAGCTGGTGATCTGTCTGAACAGAGTGCAATTCCTGTAACTCCTGGTTCATCCGTGTAGTGGCAAGCCTATAGCCGGTGACCCCGGTCATCGGGACAAACCTCCGCTTCGGAAGTTGTGTTTTTAAACGGGTGGGCGCACGGGTGGGCGCACGGGTGGGCGCACGCGTGGACGCGGCTCAGACATCAGCCGTCCATCTGCTTGTGTTAACCTTGTCCTCCTGTGTCTCCACCGCGCCGCCCCTGGCGGCGTGCCAGCCCTGCAGCAGCGTAACGCCGCGGGCACCCTAATGCGATGAGTCCAAGCAGGACTATTAGAAAGTCGGTCTGCCAGTTATGTTAATGAGCTGGGCGAGACAAGGCATTGTTTGTTTTGTTCACCAACACCTCCCACGTGCCGTTGGGACGGGGACGCTTCGGCCAGGCAGACGCTCGCGGTAGTGCTAGTGCATTGGCAGAGATGGATGCGATCGTGGCACTCTGCCACCACACAAACACCCACACAGGCTTACAATATAATTAAGATACGCAAATCACAAAGGTATCACTCAATATCACAGCATTATCAATAATGCTGGTACCTTATCCTGCCTTCACACACAGCCTCCAACCAGCATCTCACAGTTAAAAGTCTTTCTTGGAAGACGCGTAATTACAGATTATCGGGAAGAGCACTGCTGCCTCCAGATCTTTACCCAGCCGTCCTCTTTATCTGTTTAACTGTTTTCTCAGTCTGGCATAGGGTTTCCAACCGTTTGAAAATTGCTTTTGTCCCATACGAGACCTCCCTTTTCCCGTATGTATTGACTGCTACTCTACTCTGATCACCAGACTCTTAGAGATCCTAGAGGTGATACAACAGCAGTAGCAGATCATGTGCTGATCACGCCACGGGTGAGCACACCTGCCATCCAATCACAGGCCCTCCTCATGCGCATCAGTTGTACGTATAGCATAAATGCGCCAATTCCTACAAAAATCTGTTTATCTGGGTTTGTTCTGTCGGTTTGGCATTTGCAAAAATGGATGAACCTGCAAAAAAGAAAAGACTGTGCAGCAAACAATGGAAAGCAAAAAAGACGTGGGTTAAGGCCGTCCACGATGACTCAATGATATATCAATTATTATTATTATTATTTTTTTTTTTTTGCTGGAAAGGAAATTGTGATTTCTTTGAGAATTTGTTTTGAGTTGTATTCACATAAGCTTACATAATGATACCGTTTTAGTAAAGCTATAGATGAAATGGAAAAAACAAATGTTTTGCCTATTGAATAAGAGTTTTTGTCCATAAAAGGTTTTGTCCCATAATTGGTAGTGAGAAAGTTGCCAACCCTAGTCTGGCATGATCTGTGTCTCTTGCATGACCAATCCATACACAGCATACAGATGATACTTCTTCACACATTGTTGTGTATTTGCCTCAGTTACAACAGCAATGAAGATGACAGAACTACGAGATACAGTTAACGTAACTTTACTGTTCTGAGTCAGATTCAATCACACGGCTACGCATCAGTGCGCCAGGTACATCACTCCATTAGTGTGCATTACTACCAACATAAAGTAGTGCCGCTTTTCTTTTCTGTTGAGCAACAACCTGTCATACATGACTAAGTCTAGCCTCTGAGGTGCTCTGAAATTTCCCTCAGGGTCTTTCTTTAGCATTCAGTAGCTGGTCAACATGCCTGCCCAATACCATGTCAGGCCCTACACACAGTATGTAACTCAAGGGTACTGTGTTTGATAGAATCTCACCAGGCCGCTATTTCTGGTTTGTGTTTCTACAGCACTTTGTGCCCATGAACAGTATTGCTGGGGTCGAGCAGTGTTTCGGTAAGCCAGCAGGAAGTTTGCTACGTTTTGCTGCAGCGATGGTCCTCCCTTCCCACTCACTTTCATTGACTGCTTGAAAGATTGTACAAAACGCTCTGCTAAGCCGTTTGTTGCCGGGGCCGGGGTGAGGACCTGAGGTCAGATGTTTGCTGACGTTCTTCTTGCTGAAGGTCTGGAACGCCTCTCCAGTGAACTGACTACCATTATCACCGTGCGTGCGACAAGTGTGTATTTATGTCCACTGTTTTGGCTGATGGGGCCTGTTTCCCTGGGAAGACCAGTGTTGCCACAGTTACCTTGAAAAAGTAATCAGATTACTGATTACTGATTACTCCTGTAAAGAGTAACTTAGTTACTTTACTGATTACTTGATTTTAAAAGTAACTAAGTTAGATTACAAGTTACTTTATTAGTTACATTCAGCAGCTGCCGACATCACCCCCCGCCGCCTCAACATAAAAATGACAACCGGTTTTGCCAATAGTCACTTTATTGGAAGTGCATTTAACGTACAAACTTAAAAACTATTTCCTGAAATAAAATACATGTTTTTATAAAAAATAAAATAAAGATAGTCTTTCTTTCAAGTCCAGCCTTTGTTGTTTGGGTGGGGGACCTCCTGAATTAGTTGTAGCTCTGTTTTGCACCAGCACCGCCTGGTGGGACTTTCTCTTTAAGTTTCTCTGTACCGCTGCGACTCCAAATGCTTCTTTAAATTTGAAGTAGTGTTTTTGAAGCTGGACGGGATGGGGGCGGGGGTGCACGTGATCGTGACACACCATGGACCTATGACCGGCGGGGTTGAAAAAAAAGGAGGACAAATACGCGTCCGGTTGTGCCGGATGCTGGACAGGGCTTTGAAAAACCGGACAGTCCGACCTAAAGCCGGACGAATGGCCACCCAAGTGTACACCGAACCTTAATATTATCATCTTTCATTGACCCAAAGTCAAAATAGTGACTATATTTTCACGCGCAGTGTCAGGTGATTTTCCAGCCCAAACCTCGTCAAAAACCGCGAAACCGCATGCATAACGTCACTCCCCAAGACGAAAGCATCTTTTTAAGGAAAATGGCAAATTACAAAAATAATAACGCACAGTGACTTGGATAAGTAAATTTAATCTGATTACTGGTTTGGAAATAGTATCACTTTAGATTACTCGTTACTGAAAAACATGGTCATATTAGAGCAGGGGTCGGGAACCTTTTTTGCCTTGAGAGCCACTTTTACAAAAAAATTAAATAAAATCTCAGAAGAGCCACATAAGGACGGTTACAAGCTAAAGTTTGGATATTTAACTTGCATAGGATATTTTGCTGCAAATTGTGCATGGTGAGTGTCGAAGTGGCTGGAGATGTTCGTGGGTGTGGGTCCTGCCAGGGTGAGTAGTCTAGTGGGTAGTCCACTGCTGTAGTCTAGTGGGTAGTCCTCTGCTGTAGTCTAGTGGGTAGTCCACTGCTGTAGTCTAGTGGGTAGTCCACTGCTGTAGTCTAGTGGGTAGTCCACTGCTGTAGTCTAGTGGTAGTCCACTGCTGTAGTCTAGTGGGTAGTCTACCCCAGGGTAGCACCAACGCTAGGTTAGCTTCATCTACCCCAGGGTAGCATCAACGCTAGGTTAGCTTCAACGGCCCAGGGTAGCGCCAACGCTAGGTTAGCTTCAACGGCCCAGGGTAGCGCCAACGCTAGGTTAGCTTCAACGCCCCAGGGTAGCGCCAACGCTAGGTTAGCTTCAACGCTTTACTCCAGAGGAACACACTGGCAATGCTGAAAGCTCATGTGTTCACAGCATGAGATGGTAACATGCTAATGCTAAGCTCTTCAGGTGAGGGACATGTTCTCCATGGCGAGGAAGAACGCTCCCTGCATCCTCTTCATCGATGAGATTGACGCCGTCGGCCGCAAGAGGGGAGGAGGAAACTTTGGAGGGCAGAGCGAACAGGAGAACACCCTGAACCAGCTGCTGGTGGAGATGGACGGTCTGTGGCTGCTTCTTATTATTGTTAGGAGTTATGTTATTAAGGTTATTATTGTTATGAGTAATGTTATTAAGGTTATTATTGTTAGGAGTTATGTTATTAAGGTTATTATTGTTCGGGGTTATGTTATTAAGGTTATTATTGTTAGGAGTTATGTTATTATTAAGGTTATTATTGTTAGGAGTTATGTTATTGAGGTTATTATTGTTAGGAGTTATGTTATTAAGGTTAATATTATTATGAGTAATGTTATTAAGGTTAATATTATTATTATGAGTTATATTAAGGTTATTATTATTATGAGTTATGTTATTATTAAGGTTATTATTATATTAGGACGCTCTTGTTAGATGGGAACAGAAGGCATGATGGGTAGTGTTTGCTTGACCGTCTCCAGATGTTGTTGACCTCCTGTTGTCTTGGTGACCTCCTGTTGTCTTGGTGACCTCCTGTTGTCTTGGTGACCTCCTGTTGCCTTGGTAACCGGTGGTGGTCTCTCTGCAGGCTTCAACACGGCCACCAACGTGGTGGTGCTGGCCGGCACCAACAGACCGGACATCCTGGACCCGGCGCTCATGAGACCCGGACGCTTCGACCGGCAGATCTACATCGGTACACTTTACCCACAATCCTCCTGGGTTACACTAGTTTGACCTTTATGTGACCTTTCTCCTCCTGTATGAGGGGACTTGTAAGAGAGGATGTTGTTGCTAAGCAACAGCAGATTCAGTAAGAATAACTCTCCTCTCAGGTCCTCCTGACATCAAAGGCAGGGCGTCCATTTTTAAAGTCCACCTCCGACCAATCAAACTGGACGCCAGCTTGGACCGGGACACTCTCGCTAGGAAGATGGCCGCCGCCACCCCAGGATTCACAGGTTTGTGAATTCCTCCGCTGCATAGCAACGGTAGCCGGGTTAGTCGGCCTCTACATTAAAGTACTGCTGTCCTCCAGGGGCGGACATCGCTAACGTGTGCAACGAGGCGGCGCTCATCGCAGCGCGGCACCTGAACCCGGCGGTCAGCAGCAATCACTTTGAACAGGCCATCGACCGCGTCATCGGAGGTAAGCCCCGCCCCTTCCTGTTAGGGTTTGCTGTCCTTCCTGGTGACTTTATCACATGTTGAGCTATGGCTGCGATCCAGCAGTCAGACTGCTGATTCACCTCGTGCTCCCTGCTAAATCCCTGTTGTTATATAATGTAATAATAATATAATGTAATAATAATATAATATAATAATGTAATAATAATATAATAATGTAATAATAATATAATGTAATAATGTAATAATATAATAATGTAATAATATAATAATGTAATAATAATGTAATAATAATCTAATGTAATAATAATCTAATGTAATAATAATCTAATGTAATAATGTAATAATAATGTAATAATATAATATAATAATGTAATAATATA
>JAOPJI010000047.1:9871791-9886225 GCA_027122695.1 Merluccius productus | reverse complement strand
TGTGTGTGTGTGTGTGTGTGTGTGTGTGTGTGTGTGTGTGTGTGTGTGTGTGTGTGTGTGTGTGTGTGTTAAAGGTTGATCTATGTGGTGAATTATTTAGAAATGCCTTGTAGCTCCGTAGGGTTAAGTGAGAGAGGGTTGTTAAGTGGCAGTCCATCAGGTAGCCTTCAGTGGTTATTTTGAGCAACTGAAGATACCCAGTTTTTCTCTCATAGTAGCAGTTGGGGTTTGAAGGGCAAATTGATAGTGGTCCAACTTGCATACAGTTCACACCACCCGCCCGAAGTTGAAGAGCTAAAAGGTTATTGTGGTACGTGGGCTTTGAAAGGCTATTTTCTTCTTGCCCTTTCTCACATCACTGTGTCATTTCATATTCTGTATATCTCCACTTTACCATTCCAACAATATTGTGCTCTATGTTTAGGTGTCCTATTGGAGAGAAGAGCTATGTTACTGTTGCCAGTGTCACTTGTGTATTAAATAAATTAGGCCTAGCTTACAAACTAATCAAACCTCTTTTTTTATTCCACCCTTTCACTTTCACTCCCCTCTACCTTGCATACATCTGCTTATCTCTTGTATCTCCATCCCTTATCTCCCACCTCACCTCAAACCCTCTGCCTCTCTGCTCCCCCCTCCCCCCCAATCCCCGGCCTCTGCAGGTGGTACGACTCTGCCAGAACCCCAAGCTGGCGCTGAAGAACAGCCCGCCTTACATCCTGGACCTGCTCCCAGACACCTATCAGCACCTGCGCACCATCCTCTCCCGCTACGAGGGCAAGATGGAAACGCTGGGGGACAATGAGTACTTCCGCGTCTTCATGGAAAACCTGACCAAGAAGACCAAGCAGACCATCAGCCTGTTTAAAGATGGCAAGGAGCGGATGTACGAAGAGAACTCACAGCCCCGGTGAGCAAACACATGCTTGGTTGTACATAATGCATAAAACAATATGTAGTATTGTTACAGTAACTATTATTATTATTATTAGTAGTAGTAGTAGTAGAAGTAGAAGTAGTAATAGTAGAGCTTTGGGGAAATGGACCTGCAATTATTCTCTGGATTTAAATGCTTTGAGGGAGTCTCGCATGTTTTTTTTGTTTGTTTGTTTTTTACAAATATGCATGACTGCACAGATGTAAGTACAAAGTAACAAAGTCAGTTACGGTTACAATAAAAGGCAGGGTGGTTTTGTCCATGTCGCAGTGGAGCGTCATTGTGGTTTGGATACAGAATGCTGCTAAACTTTCAACTGCCTGCCTTTCACGTTCTTTGTGGCTCTAGATCTCATCCTACTTGCTCCTAAATCCATTTTTTTTGTTTGCTTTTCTAACTCTGTTAGCAAAGCTTTCGCTTTTTCAGAAAGCAAAAAGCAAGTCATGTTATCACATCTTTCTTTTGAAGAAAAACAAACAAAAAACACAATTGTGTGAAGACGAGGGACTGTTCCGTTCTACAGAAACCTTGCAATGATTTGGGGTTGTGTTGACAATTTGTGGCTGACTGCCATACGTATGTAACAGAAATATTCTCAAAGCTTATATGCAATTTTACACCTAGAAAACTTCTGTTCTGCTCATTATGTCAAGACCTTAAACAATAAATGTCAATGTGCCGCTGAGCAGGTAACTCAACTCTCAATAGACCCTTCTTTAGTGCTTCCTCCATGCCAACAGTAGAGGACTTGTTCTACAGTACAGCTCATGTCCACGTCTGAAGGAATAAGAACCAAGCACGTTGTTACAAAGCGACTTTTAAACCAAGTAAAGGATGGTCAGGGGAGTCTAGGTGAAAAATGCAACAGAAATTGAACTGAATATGAGACTTCAAGCAAGTCAACACTTCCTGCAATAAAGTGTCCACTCTTTCCACTGTTGTTCCAGGATGGCTGGCTCTTGAATTGGCTGGATTGATATAAACGAGTTAAAGATGAACCTAGATAAAAATAGATTTCTGAAGGATAAAGTCAGCATCTAGTTGTTGTTGCCATCGAAAAACTAGCAGTGCAAGCAGCACTGTGGAGACCTACTGGTATTGTCAACAGTCAGCAAACGGAAGTGAGGCTTTGTCTTGTTTCAGGAGCTTGAGATTATTGTTTCAGACAACGCCATTAAAGGGATATGGAAGTGAGCATGATTGAAACCCTCTAGTTGCTGAAAACGTAAGGGTTTAAGGAGTTTCTCTTCTTGCATATGTACGGATTAAACTGATCTGCACTGCACATTCCCCTGCATTTAATGTTGCTGCCAAATTGGTTTCTGTGATTATGTAGTCATAGCAATAGTGTGGGGTACATAAAGGCCTTTATATAACCTAGCTCTTTGAACTCTATTTTCACTTAAAAGAAATAAGCCTATGTAATGGTAACCAAAGTGATGCAGTCTGTCGATTTTTGTCACATTTAGATACAAGTAGACTGACAAAGGTTTTGGGGTTTGCGCTCTAACCTGCCACATCGGTCGACAGCCATACTAGGCCTGTCAATCATGTGTACCCTTTATCTGTGTTGGTTGTGAGCAAAAGGAAATGGAGGCCCTCAGCTGTGCTCTATGCATTTTCTATTTAGAAATAACACATTTTGCAGTATTGTGCCTAATGCTGTTTCTGTCATGGACATGAATAAGGCATACCCTGAAGGTGAGGATTTGTGTAGCATTTGTAATATGCACATACTGCTAAAGTAGATGAAGGGAGTTGCGAGTTCCGTCCCACTCCTTGCTGAACAAGTGTTATTAATAGCTGGCCGGAAGTATGCATAAATATGTTTTCACCTCAAAAGGAAGATGAGTTAAGAAGTTGAACAAAATAACTTTGGTTTCATAAAAAAAATGCCTGAGAATTCACTGAATGGCACAGCTGTCACACTTGCATACACTGGTGTCTGTGTATTTTAAGTGTTATTATAATTCATTGGCAAGTTGGATTATAGATATGAAACCTTATGAATCGCCAATGGGAATTGTATATTTCTTTAGGCTGCCTCTATGAAGTGAGGGTATTGATTAAAAGCAGCACCCCTAGCTCAAATTGAAATTGACAGACTGCAGGATGCAGTCTCTGCATCCTGCAGTCCTGGTGTTTAAACTGCAACTAATTGTAGCACTCTGTCTCTAGTATTCTCAACCCATTAGATTGTTTGAATGAATCAGTAATTGAATACTGTCTAGTAAATGAAAAAAACTATCATTGTACGTATGTTGTGTGCTGCAATCGTTTTTTTGTCTGTGTGCCTTTTGGGATACGTCCTCGTCTGTTTTGTCATCTACAATGGCAGACTTCAACAGGTTTGGAGGAAAAAAGGAAGCCTGTAGAACTTTCTTCCCCCTGGTTTAATTGTCACAGGACTACAAGAGACATTTGAACCACATATTATGGAGGAAGTTAATTGAATTAATTCATTATCATTACTCCATTAAAACAAGAAGCTGCAGCGGAAAATAAATCCTGGTCAGAAGAGTTCTAAGCTAACACTCACACGCACAGCGCTGCATACAAAGACAGCTATTGTCTGGGCAAGAAGGCAGTGGCACTCAGTCTAACCAATGGATATTAGCCCACAAGCAAATGCTTAGGAATCAGCCAATGACTTTAAGCCTCTAGAGCCTAGCATGGTGTTTAAACTGCAACTAATTGTAGCACATGGTTTTGACTTAGACTGTCTTAAAGGAAATTTGCTTTCATTTGAATGCCTCCTTTTTAATTGAAATTATGGAAATTGATTTAAGAAGAGTTTGATTGCGTTTAGCTGTTTTATCAAATAAAGTATTCCTTCCTTTAGTGTTCACCGCATGAAATAATCACCTCATTTTTTTTTTTTTTTTTGGTGACACAACAGCCTTTCTGCTGAAGAGCTTGCACATCATGGTAAAATATACTGGTGTCTCTGCAAGAATGCAGCGTGGGAGGAGATTCTGTGTTGTGATGTCCTGCGGATTTCTCAACAATCACATCATCCGCCACAGATTCTGAGCCTCTTGCTTATCTATCGTTTTTCCACAGCCTCTGCTAGGTTCCCCTCAAGACATGATGTTCGATGACAAAACGTTTAAGTTTTGAGTTTTGTGGAGCCCACACTAGACTTTGTTACACTGTAAGCTGAACTCTGTAGACAGGGGAAGTGATAAATATAGGTATATAGATACATCCATGTTAAATATAGGATGAGTTAGACAGTAAATTATGAAGACTGACAACCCAAACTTGGTCAGCTCAGACCCAGTGCAACGCAAGAGGCACACAAAGCACTTCCTGTTTGTCTAACTTACTTCTTTCCCCTGTTTCACACATGTTCCCAAGATACTTTTTCTGTCAATGTTCTATCGGAAAGACAACGAGAGAATAGGAAAGCGGGTATGGCACATGCCACCATTCAATTACTTGAAAATCCTGGGTGGTTGACTTGTAAGATAAGATAAGATTAAGAGGTAAGATTAGCCTTTATTGTCTCTCTTAGGAGAAATTTGTCTTCAGTGTTCGAGAAAACAGGTGACGTAGCAGCAAACAGCCGCTCCATATACACACAATATATCCGTATGTACATGTACAATCAAATTACAGTTAACATTCAGCAACGCCCCCCAGACACGCACACACACACACACACTCTTCATCTCTTACTGTTCAGTAGTTTGATTGATGGTGGAAATAAGGAAAATGTATACCAGTTTGGTAACCTGTAACTTCTGCCCGAAGGCATCCGCTCATACTCTCTGTGAAGGACGTGGTTTGGGTCACAGTTGATTTCAAAGCACTGCTTGGGGTAGCTGGGGATGGGGGCAGCAGCATGCCAATTATTTTTCCAGCCCTTCTGGTTTTTAAGTTTTGATTTGAGTTTAACGGACAGGTTACCAAACCATTTTGTGATGCCTTAACAACAATAACAATAGATTAAATGGCTGCCCTGTAGAACAATAACAATGCTTTTATCCACTCCATGGACCCTGGGCGTTCGCAAAAAATGCAGCCGTTGATTCATGAACAAATATACTCCACTTGATGAACACCTCAAGTACTTGAACGTTGTTACCTGCTCATCTCTCTCCCCATTGATTAATACTGGGCTGTGATCACCAACAGACCTGGGATTGAAAACCATTCCTTTAGTTATTTTTAACATCAGTTTTAACGTAAATCAGGTTGTGACCCTCACACCACTGCACAACCTCTTCTCAGACCACTTGTTAATGTAGTTGTTTGTGTAATGTTTTCTATAATCATTTGTTTATAATGTGAAAAGAAGGGGAGAGCTTATGCAGCCTTGAGGAGCTCCAGTACTTATGACGTGTATGTCGGAGATGTATCTGCTCCAGACTTATCTATTCCACCTGCCATTTAGGCATGCTACATTTTGTTGCACTCATATTTTAAAAGTCACCATGGCGTCTATATTGGTGAGCCAGTGGGTCTTCAGATTCAGTAAAAGCTGAACCTATGGTTGAGTAGGTTTAGTGACCTGTCAGATAGTGTTGACCTCACTGTGAGAGACTGCTTGATCCGTCTTCCTGTGCTACTGTTGCATCCTGACCCTTGTAAATACATTCTCTTCACAGGAACTGGCGCCATCTGAGCTAAAGAGGAAGCCAGTAGCATTGTATTCTGGGTTAGCATTCATGTTATAGGTGACAATTGAAAACCTCTTGTTTTTCAATGCGTGTCTGTGAACACTGAGAAAGCAACGCAAAAGCATTAGTTACATAATACAGTTTTGGTTTTGCCAAGTAGTTCGTAAGGCCTAGTTAAGCACTGCCTTCACCTACAGATCATTGGCCCAGCTTGTATTAAGAGGAAAAACCAATGCATTCATCCAGGCATATTATTTACAGCAGATTCTCTTCGGTTTCCAGTCATTTTGACTTCCCCTATAATTGAGCAGTGGCATATTACTATTTAGTACTAATCAGTAGTTTGACTTTACGTAATGGGTTGACTTTTTTCTTTCCATATTCCAATTTGATATCAAACGTCTAACGTGAACCTGCTGTAAATATTTCTAATCGGCGAGGAATGTCTGTTTAGCTATTCCTTCAGAATTGTAGACATTTACATGAAACATATGGACAAACAATACAGTGGTGCCAAATAACGCCACCTGCTCTGGCAAAGCATTAATGTTCCAATTTCTGATCTATATTTAGAAGCCATTTTTGCCATGCTACCTGCTTTTGCCATCAGACCTCAATTGCACTTCCGTAATGCTGCAGCTCAAATTTGAGTTGAACTTTCAAAAGAGGAAGCTAAATCCATGCTCTTGATGCAACACAACCGATGACCGTCACAGTTAAAAAGGCAACTCCAGCAATGATATCACGTAGTCATCCTCCGAAATGGGGTTCTTCCTAAGTTAGAGTCACAGAGACATGTGCCCCCCTGTTGGACAGAGATGTCAAAGGGACATATCTGCCCCCCTGTTGGCCAAGTTTGAGAACAGAAATAGCAATGAGTCCACATGCACTCATCCAAGATGACATTGGTGCTACAGTTTTCTACACCAGACTGGCCTTCTCTTTATTTTACTTGCATTCAACTAGACTTAATGAGTAATCAAAAAACAATTACTTCAACACTTTAGTTGCGATAACGTTAGCCATCATCAAAATGGCCTGTTTTTACACCTGCTGTCCAGTGCGAGAATCGGCAAGAATGACAGACTTTAAACTAACTGGTTGTAATAATAATAATATGTTCTAGAGTTCTCCCCAGGATTTTGTTTTCCATGACACTCCTACTAGTCAGTTGCGCCCATAGAGATAAGAGGTTGTGGCAAACAAGGGATTAATGGTTAAAACAAGCTCTAAAAAGCTCGGTTGTTTTTTGCTTTAATGGCGATCCGTCACCCACAATAGTGCCTGTATGAGTTCTCTTTGGGTGAATCCTACCATGCAATTTCATCAAAACTTTGCATAATGTTCAAACCAGCTATTTGCTTTGTGATAATTGGAAGTAGGCCTACCCTCGTACAATGGAAGGTGTCTTCGGAAACTGTTAGGCTACATTGAAGCCCTGCTGGGAAAGATAAGCACTGTGTATTGACTTTAATTTCTCCAAACATTTGTTCGGAAAACCTAACGATTATCCAAAGCTTGAAATTATGTATTCGGGCCAACCCTAGTTGATAGTCATGTGTATTTTAATGTGTTATGCATTTGGGTCGTCTACAAGAGGTATAGAGATTAAACTATAGTATGTTTTCCATGCACTCCATAATGCTAGTAAAATGTTGTGTTGCCTGACCACCATACCAGGTGTCTAGCACCAATGCATCTCCTTGCTCCCATTTCTAAGTTATCTAGTTAACTTTCTTTGCTCTTCACAACACCTGGACGATTACATTACATTTTTAGACAGAAAATCGTTATTCTACTTGCTGGTTGGGCTAGATTGGATATTGCAGAAGACACAATCTTAAACTAAAATAAATTAATCAAAGTGTTTTTTTTAAGCCCGTATTATTGCTTTAAAAAAAACGTGCATACATGCAAAACAAAGGTTAAGTCAGAGTAAGTGTGAAGATTTTGACTATGTATCTATAGCCACATCTTATCACTGACTATAGAACAGCAGGGGGAAGCTGTGTATTTATAGCACTAGATAAAGCCAAAAGGAACTGCCACCATACGTAACAAAATGTCAAGCTGACCCAACACTATTTGGTAGAGTTTGCATATTTATCATAACAGTACAGCCTAAACAGTAATTGTCGCGCTATGTTATGCTTCTTGACTTGAGAATTATGCAGAGAGAATTGTGTTGTAAAAAAAAATGTAAATGGCAGTTGTGCCATCAGGTCTTATTGGTTGCCAGTAGGTAACATCACTCATCATGTCATGAAGTGGTTAACCAAGAGGTGTACTCAACCCGGTTGCCCAGCCACTTTGTTTTCCTTGCCTGTTCCAGAAAGGACAGTTGGAGAGCTCACAAGGACTGGAGCCCACACAGATCATTCATAACCAACCATAATGAATTCCCCCAGTTTATACATTATATGCAAGTTACACAAATCTGAACATGCCGCCCCCCGATTGCATTTACGCAATCATGCTGGCAGTGCGTAACTGTACTGCGTCTGTACTGCACAAAGTACAGAACACATCTTCTCCTCTCACGATGACTGTACAGCATCCAGCCACCAACGGAGCTAGATTTGTGATGGACTGTTTGCCAGAATCTCTAATCTCTCACTTTTAGCAAGGAATCTCTTGCTGTTTCACCTGATGTATTTTGCGCAATGTGAGATTGATAAAAGACTGCACACTGTGGCACACTGCTTCTCTTGGGTTTGGCTCTGCCACTGACTGGATCTTGGCAGTTGATGTGGTTTGTAGTGAAATGCAAGAATGGATGTTTTTAGTGGTTTACACGTAGGCATCCCAGGTGTTGCACTGGAAATGGAAAAACTCAGTTCACACTTCTGAATTTGTTGTGTTTTTTAACGTGTGACAATAGCCAACACTTCTGGCCTTCACAAGTGTGAATACACAAACACGTATCATGGTTAGAGGAACATGCTTGTTTCTGTTTGAAACTCACGGAGACACACACTTGTTCACTATGAGAGAGTGTTGATTATCATGAAGTAGCTATCAAGCTGCACCATTTTCATGCCAACATGAAACAGAAATAGTATGTTTTTTAAAGAAAAGTCGATAAGATTGAGTGATTGTGACACCATTAAGTTATCTTCATCACACTGTTGTTGTGTGTCTACTAATCACTCCTGTTATTGCAAATCAAACACTGTCAATAATATGTCAATGTCATCAATAGATTGATGATCAATCCCTCCCCAATTGTTTAACCTTATCCCAATATTTAGTTAATAACTAAACCAATGTAAAGTAAAAAATAACACATGGTCCCTGAAGGTAATTTCAGTATTGTATAATGACTAGTGTGAATCCTAGTGTGAATGCTTGATGACATTACAAGTGTCATTAGTCAGCTAAAGAGCTGCACCTCCTAGTCATCCTGGAGAACTGCCTCCTCTGGTTCATGAACAAATGCGTCATGCGCATGTTTTCATGTTGTTTTTGTATCATAGTTTTACTAAAGTACTGCCACGCCCATCTACCCATCTTATCTACCCATCTTGATTATAAGCATACAGGTGCTAAGGACACATTGTGCACATGTGGCAAGTAGTTATTTGTGTTGATTGGAGACACCAGGTCTATAGGGGCAGATACTGGGTATGTGTAGGGATAGATACCAGGGGTGTATAGGGATACACATAGGGGTGTAAGGGGTCATACCACGTGTATACAGGGGTCATACTGGGTGTATATAAGGATAGATATCGGGAGTGTATAGGGATAGATAGATACCGGGAGTGTATAGGGATAGATAGATACTGGGAGTGTATAGGGATAGATAGATACCGTGAGTGTATAGGGATAGATAGATACCGGGAGTGTATAGGGATAGATAGATACCGGGAGTGTATAGGGATAGATAGATACCGGGAGTGTATATAGTGATAGATAGATACTGGGGGTGTATAGGGATAGATAGATACCGGGGGTGTATAGGGATAGATACTGGCGGTCAGGGGTCATACCGCATGTGTATAGGAGTCATACAGGCGGTGTATAGGGGTAGATACTGGGTGTATACAGGGCTCGATACTGGGTGTATACAGGGCTCGATACTGGGTATATAGCCTACAGCTCGATAATCACCTGATCACCCAAACCACATTCAAATATGCACACACGTAAGCACATTGTTAGTATAGCATGACAAGAAAAAGCGCTCCGTACTCATTCATGTGTTCATTCTTTCCCCACTTCTTCCTCTCCCAATAAGACAAATAACCAGACAGGTCAGACAGGTCCTAGCATACCAAACAGTGCTCTGGGTCGTGTACGTGCTGTCACTGCCGTTTCCTGATGGTATCTAGAGGGGCCAAATTTCCATCCCATGGTGCAATGATATTTTACCATACTAACGTGTACACGTGTACAGTGGTATTAATATATATTTTTTTCTTTTCTTTATTTTTTGATGGTGTTTAAAAGCCATGGGGACAATCTGTCACTTGTTACGCACTGACCCATCTTACTGTGTTGTGGTGCAGTAGTGCAGTAGTGCATTAGTGCAGAGCTGTCTGGCTGACTACTGCCTTATCACAGCCAGCAGGAAACAGGAAAGGAGCAGTCAGCTGCAGGGTTGGAGGTCAAGCTATAGCATTAGGGGAAGGGATTGTGAGCGACCAAAAAAACGATATTCTGTCCAAAGGATGCCATTACAAGGATTCCCTTGTAATGGCCGGCGGTGGCCAATGAGTTGTGGACTGGAGAGAATATTACAGGCTTGCGATGATCCACTTGTGGTTGAGCAAGCCCTGCGCTCTTTTACCGCCATGGCCCACTGACTTCACATCCTCCCTGGCACAGCAGCAGCTGAAATAGCAGTAGCAGTTTCTGGGGCTAAGCTATCAGAGCGCTGGCTTCCACTCAGCAGACACACAAACTACAGAGTGGACATTGTGCTAACAAACAGCCCCAGAGGATGGGAGGAAGAGACAGAGGCACAGTTGTGTATGAATAGAAAGAGACAAAGGGGGCATGAAAAGATGATGATACTCAAAAAGATATTGGCTTACACTCCCTGCCTCTCTCTTTCTGGCTGTCTGATTCTTACACATCATATTATGAAATTTTACTGCACTGTTTATAATTGACATTTTGTCAAGAATTGGTGTTGGTAAGATGAAATGTTGATAAAATGCTAGGCTTACTCTTTGTCTCTCCTTTACACTTCTCCTCAAAATGACAGTGTACAATCAATGTGTACCCAAATTTGAAAACTGACTGTTCAGATCTGAATCGAGAAACCACTCTAATGTAGACATTGATTGATTAAATGGCCTCCGAAAAGTAAAAACAGAGGTGTGCCTGGAAACACAACAGCAGAACCGTATGCACAGTGGGCTTCATTAAGGTTCCAAGTAAGGGCACAGATAAGGAGCTTCCGCAAGGCTCTGAACTGTGCTAGATGAGGAAATGAAAGCATCGAGTGTGGAGAAGATTAGGGCTAAGGCTATATGCACTGCCTCGAGTGTTGGGGTAAATGACTTGATAACAAACACGCAGCACACGTAAGTCGAGCGTAAAGTGTTCAGAGGCGGTAAAGGAGGTAGAGGACCGATTTAAAGGAGAGAGGACTACAGAGAGGTTGACGGTGCAATGGATGGGATGCCAGCTACGAGGCAGCTCAGTGGGCCAGTAGAGCTAGCGCGGAGCAGAGGAAATAGAGTAGGACCTCCTGCCGGGAGGGGAGCTGCCGGAGACGACACTCTGCACACTGCTCATTCGTGCAGATATGACACCGGAGATGGAGAATGATCGCATTCGCTCAGATGATGAAAGACCCGCAGAGACACAGGCTTCACAGAGATCTAGTTGTTGATTGGGAAATTAAGTCATGAATATTATGATTTTTAAGATTAGCAGCTTGCAAAAAATATTAACCATCTTCAACATAACTCCAAATGTGAAGCAACCCTGCTGCTGCTACATACAGACCTTGCCTGTTGTCTTTTCACATTGTTGTCTTCAGTACAAGTCATCGTAACCCAGAAGCCCTCGCCACATTTTGGCATCATGTCAACATTAACTCATCTTATATGCACACTGTACTGCACCCATCTTTAGAGACACAAAGAACCAGGACTTAGAAAGGTCCCCTTCTGTCTCCTTCTCTCGTCCCCACCCCATAGATTGCACAGTGTTGGCCCTTAGCTTAGGACTAGCTTGGTGTTCGCATTAGCTAGTTGTTAGGGTTAGCTTGGCCTAAGCATTAGCTTGGTGTTAGCTTTGCATTAGCATTAGCTTGGCATTAGTGTCGTTAGCCTAGCAAGGCGCAGCGTGGGGGCAGATGTGATGCGCTCGACGCCCCCATGGCTCTCTCTCGTGCATGTCAATGCTCCCCTCCTTGAGAGCCAAGTACAATCCCCCTCTGTGTTGCCTCGTAAATCACGCCTTTCTCTACATACCACTTCCTAGTGCTCTGCTGGGGTGGTGAGGCGGCTTTGTGGCATGGTGCTATTTCCTAACCCCCTCCCCGCTCTCCTTGACTCATTCCCTCTGCTTCACCCCTCCTAATTCTCTCCTCGTTGACTTCACTCTCCTCTCCCCATTTGGACTTCCTTTTCCTCTTTCACATGCTTGCCTTTCTTTTCCTTTTTTCAAATGATATATTTGCATACGCTCAACATAGCCGCCCAAATGAATACTTGCGTGTGTTTGTGCCAACATACCTGTCAAAAAAAGTCTGTCGCTCTGTTCTTAATTATCCTCATCAACTCTTCTGCCTCTCCTATCGAGAGTTTTTCTCCCTAATTATCCACCTCTCAAGTCTTCCCCCATCTTGTTTCTCTAAATCCATTTAGTTGTTTTTTTAACTGAAATTATGATCATTAGGCTGCGTGTGCGTGTTTTGCATGCTATCTTAGAGGGGGTTGTTTATATCTCTGCCTTATGGAGGCAGCTCAAGACTGGTCTGACTCTCAAGTGGGAGGAAACCTGTAAAATCCCTTTCTCTCCCACTTAAAGGACCAATTTCCCACAAAGTGTTAACAGTAATAATAGCAAGGATTGTATGATGGTGTCCAAATCACCTTGATTATAATGACACAGTAAATAATGGCCATAGCTTTACATGAGTGGACAATATATGCTCGTATCTAGTGGTGGTATTCAATAGGACCGTATCAACGTATGATTCTCACTCTCCACCACCCCCCTGCAACCCATTTCCTGTCCACAGACGGAATCTGACCAAGCTGTCGTTGATCTTCAGCCACATGCTGGCGGAGTTAAAGGCCATCTTCCCCAACGGCCTGTTTCAGGGCGACAACTTCCGCATCACCAAGGCCGATGCCGCCGAGTTCTGGAGGCGAGCCTTCGGGGACAAGTAAGTCAAAACAAACAAAGTCGTCTCGGAACAGCACACAGAACGACTTGTGTGTTTCACTACAAGATAGGACCGTGTGTAAAGGAACGACAATGTTATAGGTCAACAGATAAAATACACACTGAGCTTCAGTGACACAAAACATCGTCTTGCACAAGCAAGACGTTTGTTTTCCCCTAAAGCCTCATTTACTACCTCCTCTCAATACATGAATGAATCAGAGACGACATTGTGCAGTGCAGTGTGCAGAACCATTCATAGCTGTATTTGTGTTGTTATTTTCAATAACGATTCAGTAGGCTAACATTGCATGGCATAATGTAGCATAGTGTTTATTGTGCTAGGCTGTTTACTACTACTTACTGACGTTCCGTTGCTTCCTGAGGCGCCAGGAAGCAACGTTAAAAATACTAGCTACCATACATGGTGTAGATCTCTTTGTAATACACAGGCTACACACACACACACATGAACACGAACACACACACACACACACCTTAATTAGTCCCTGTAGACATTCGCCTACTGCTAATAGTACAGTCCTCGGTTGTGTCATAATTTAGATCAAAATGTATTTATAATAGCCTTCATCATTATGTTAAATACTGTGCACTACACAGTAGCGGCGCGTGACGGCATTTCTTGTGTGTGTGTGTGTTGCAGGACCATTGTGCCTTGGAAGGTGTTCCGCCAGTCGCTCCACGAGTTTCACCCCATCAGCTCAGGCCTGGAGGCTATGGCCCTCAAGTCCACCATAGACCTCACCTGCAACGACTACATCTCCGTCTTCGAGTTTGACATTTTCACGAGACTATTTCAGGTAGGGACCGGAGCGCCCCGCGGCTCAATGTGTTGACATTTGCATGGACTCCCTCACGTAGACGCACAATCCTCCACACGCTAACGCCAACCAACCGAATGGTCTCGGTGCTGCTGGCTGTCATGGTCTTGTAAATGAGAGATGCAAAGAGAGAGAGGTAGGGAGAGAACAAGAGGCCTGGGATCAATTCATAATGTTCAATGAGCTCCGTTGTAGGATGCAAACTTAATTTCAGGTAGACGTAATGAACTTTAGCTCCTCTGCCACATCTTTTTTTAGCTAACTCTGTCAACTACAGTAGTTAAGAGGATGTCCACTGACTTACATTGTCAGCGTGGATGAGAGTAAAAGTATCCTTTTAAGTTTTTTTGTTGGTTTACTATTTTGGGAAGTTGGCTTGGTTTTTGTTATTTAATTTCTTATGACGTCACCCAATCACCTTCGTTACAGTGTTTCGCAATACAAGCACTCTTTCCATCTCCGCAGGCCAGAATAGCTTCTCAAGGCCTGTGTAATTGTGTTTGCAAAGTGATTAAGTTGACCAAGCTGGCATTCTAGCACTGTGTAACTGCACTTACTATGAGCTACATATTTATATCATAAGTGGAACATTATCCCTTACAATTACAGGTGTGTGTGTGTGTGTGTGTGTGTGTGTGTGTGTGTGTGTGTGTGTGTGTGTGTGTGTGTGTGTGTGTGTG
>JAOPJI010000047.1:9761379-9774094 GCA_027122695.1 Merluccius productus | reverse complement strand
CACACACACACACACACACACACACACACACACACACACACACACACACACACACACACACACACACACACCTTTCCCCCCCAAAGCAAATGACAGTAAATTGGGATACAGGCCATTAAGGAGCAGGTGGGGGTTAGCCAAGGTTGTCTATTTGTGCACACTGGGGATTGAACACTACCGTGACATGAATCAGCTTGGATTCTCTCCCGATTCTGTGTCCTGATTTCAGAACCACCCTCACCCTTGGGAAGAACTGCATTGTGATACGCAATGAAGGTAGTTGCAGGGGATATTGTGGAAGGAGTCTTGAAGGACATGTTTCTGATACCTGTGCAGTTGAGTGTGCTACAGAGGGTCACATAATGCACAATCAATAAAATAATTAATTTGACTGTGGTGGTACTTTACTGGAATTCTTGAAATACAAAGATTATAAATGCCAGTATAAAAAACAAAACAAAGGATATAATCTGCTGTTATATTCGAGTAAAACCATAACCACAAATAACCATATCTTAAATAATAACAGTTTTATTTCTGAATCATACTGTACACCCAAATCAAGAATGTAATAATCACATTCAAAACATAAAAATACTTCATTATATTTTAACCAAGTAATTATTCAATTGGTAGATATTCAACATGAATGCATGCCACCAAATACAGAATCTTTCTCACATCATATTCTCTTACACAACACCTTTCACTTTCTTCCATTTAAAAACCTTAAATCCCAAAACTAGTCAAGCCTCATATATATTGTACTGCTCAGTCTTTCTATATCCTAATCTTCATATCTTGTATGCCAAAGGTAATATTGTCTCTTACAGTATGAAATAGGTTTTTGAATAATTAACATTACTGCAAGGCTCTTGGTTTTTAGGCACCAACTCCACAAGTGAACAGTTTGCCTACACATAAAGACATACAATGTAATTGTAATAACACAAATTCATGTTTATAAGGGTTTCTCTACGTTATATTAGTTGATTTGGTATGTGAATAAGTATATATATTATGCTGTAGAATATGGACAAAAGACACAGGATCCTATGTTAAGCCGTCTTCCAAAAATTCCAAAGTTTCCAAAAATACTTAACTCTTCAGTAAAAAAAGCATGTTTTGGCAGACCAACAAGACAGGCAGAGGTTAAAACAGTACATTGATCAAATCCTGTTAAAGTGACACTTCTGGTCACAGTTTAGAATGAAACATTAACTGGTAGTTAGTTAATAGTAATTCACGGGCAGAAGTGCCTATACTGTGGTGTTTCACCATGATAATATTTATCATCGGGGGGGGCAACGACCTTCTCCTCACAGCGTGGGGCTAAAGTTTGTTCTCGACTGTCGTCACAACCGGGGCTAGTCAGTTGAACTTAAAGGCTGCATGTGAAACTGGTGGAAAGTCACTCTGAACTGGAAGAGGCCGAGTGATTCCACAGAGCTAAGCACATCATGGATCAAGCCGAGGGACAGAAGAGCGGGCTAGACTAGTAGAGGAGGGGGGGAAAAAAAGGAAAAAAAGTAATTGATCATCTCATGGAGTGACCAAATCTAGCCGCTAGGTCCCATCTGCAAGCTCTCCTGTTTATGCTTGGCCAGCCACTGTAAAATCTGCTGTTTGAGTTCATCGTTTGGCCTGATCTGGTCCATGGTGAGAGGACTGCGGTTGAAAGGGTCTGTCTGGTCACTATAAAAGAGAAGCAATACATTCAGTTACGTTGATAATAGCAAGAGAAATGGCAGACTGATTACATACATACAACATGGCCCCAAATTTGTAATTATGCACATGATTTTCATCAATCGAACAAACCAGGCCAGAAGTAACTGACCTGAGTAGATGTCTTGCTATGGTTGAGCGGTCTACGGTCACGTTTGACGAGGGCAGCAGAACGGGGTCCACCATCAGAGTGGACATAATGGGGTCCAGGAACTCATCTGGGGCATCGGCGTACGTCTCCTCCTCCTGCTGCTGCCTGTCTGCATGGGACTTCAAAACAAACCTTTCTTTCAGTACATGTGTTGAACCAAATATAACCCGCCCTGAAGATAAAACAAACATTGTTGTTCAATATTAATGGCGCTGTGAAGAGCTTCCCATACCTTGATTTTGTCAGCGAGAAGCACAAAGGAGACAATCATGTCTCCAGGCTTGTTGATCTTCCTCAGCACCCTCGCCGTCTGAGAGAAGAGGGTCGGGGAGTAAGAACGCCCGTCTTTGGGCACTGTGGCGCAGAAATTCTCTTCATCGCTGCCAACGACAAGAGCACAAAGAACACACCTGTTTTATTAGCGTTTGGAAGTCTTCTCGGTTGCTAACTTGTATGCATGTCCTGATAAACAACAGAATTTACACAGGGTTTGTAACGTTTGAATCTGCTTGTGTGATCTAAAAAATACAGAGGCAGCAAAGATATGCATCATCGTTCTGGCAAAAATAGAAGTGTTTACACAGTTTGGCCGCCTGCAATGATTACTGTAGACTCCTGACGCACAACAGATCTGATGAACAGAGACGTACCAAAGGTCTTGCGAGTGTACATCTGGCATTCATTTAGAATAGAAAGAAAAAAACAATTTCTTTGAAACATACCCAAGGTTCAGGTAGATGGTGCAGATGTCTGAGACCAGTTGCTGAGGCTTGAAGTCAAACTCGCTGAAGTCCTTGACTTTGAGGGCACCCATCTTGGGCCCCACGAGATGTTGCAGGAAGTAGTTGAGCATCGAGATGATCCTCTCGGCCAGGAATGGGTGCACAAAGATGCCTTTGATCTCTGCACGAGAAAGTCAGGGCCAACGAAACAGAAACATAGGTCTTAGTATTGGCGTGGGGAAGATTGCCGTACCTAAATAATTACGTCATCACGCATGGAGCATGAGTATCTGTCTGACCTGAGGTGAGGAAGGCCAGCGTGCCGATGGTCTCGTTAGACATGATGTTGTGGAAGCGTCCGAGTTGTCCAAACATTTGCAAGCTAGACTCTTTCTCCCTGCGAGCATCAGGCGCAAGCCCTTCCCACTCTCCCCGGTCCCGCTCCAACTGTAGGAGCTTGATTTTACTCAAGTACTGCAAAAGAAGAAGGTTTGGCGTCAACAAATCTAATTAAGTGAGCTTGACAAGAAAAAAACCCATCAAAACTGTATTTTCACTGCTGTAAGAGAGTGAAGGTTTAAAGTGAATATAATGGGCAATACATTCATTAATAATAACTGCGGTGTAACATTTAAGATGGCTTTGAACTACCGATCATCGTTAATGTATTTTCCCGTCTGGGATCAATAAAGTACCATCGTATCTTATATTAATTGGTGGTTCAGAATTTCATTCGTCATCAGACAACGGTAAGCCCATAAAATTGCGCTTTGTTTCTAACAAGTGTAGTTTCACACAAGGTATTAAGCTTATGGGTAGGAATGGGCGATATGGCCAAAATCTTCTATCCCGATAGAGGTCATAAAGGGAACCTCGATAACGAATATCACGAAATAGCATGTTTTCTGGTAATTCAATAAACAAATAGTCTATATAAAATAACCACATCGGTAAAGCCTATTTTTGTATACTCCTGTGTGTATTACAAACTCGACAAATGTTAAGAAAGTATTTCTAATTTTTTTCATCACTTTATTGTAATGCAGCCTTTAAAACCAGACAAAGACAACACTTATGCCGTATCATGATATAACGATATCCAAAATCTAGGACAATATCTAGTCTCATATCACAAGATCAATATAATATCGATATATTGCCCAGCCCATGGCTAGGCTAGCCTCACCTGAATAGCCTCGTCCAGCAGAAAGATGGCATCGTTCATCAGCAGGTTGAGGTACCTCAGAAACAGGGGAGGGTTCATGGCCTCCAGGTTGACAGAAGCATAGTCAGCAAGACGCTGAGGACAGGAGCATTAACAAAAGCATTAACTGATGGACAGATCATCAACATAATAACATGATGTTACTAATAACAATCAATGGAGGAAGATCACTGAAATATCTCAAGTAAGTCCTACCTTGATGCTCTCTCTGTAGCTGTCTTTGCCCCACATATACTTGAGGATGGGATACATAGGTCTTCTGTAGTTGAACTTCTGCTCAAACTGGTGGGGGTCACCTGATTGGTAAAATGAGGGGAAAATGCAATATTCTTGATTCTTTGACATATACACTATACATATAAACATATAAACATGCATGTGTGGTTTCCTCAAGTATTGATCAATGTTGTGTTAGTAGAACCCTATAAGACCAAAATATACAGTTAATGGAGGGGAATAGTAATACAGGGAACAGTGATGTAAACATGACTTCCTACTAGTACTCACCGGTGAACTCTATGTCTACGAAGACGGTGATCAGAGCCTCAGCCAGTTGAGCTGCGTGTCTGTAGGCGCAGAAGACCCTCTCGCGCTGGAACATGATTGGCTGAGAAGCACCTGGAGACACAAGCTCCATGTGGGGCATCACCGCCTCCAGAACCTCCGCCAGCTTCGCCCGCAAGTGGGGATTCTTCATCCTGTCATGGAGGCAATTTCGGTCTACAATGACACCTGACCTTTGTTCCAGTTAGCCTTTTGTTAATGTGCGGAAACCTGGACTTGCAATGATTTTGTACCTTTCTACATTGCCCATGAAGATCGTGATGAAGTTGAGAATTTGCTCGAGACTTTCAGCAGAGGACTCCAAAACATCGTCCGCAAATCGCCGCAGGAAGACGAAGAAATCTCCCAGGTTTTCCGCAAAGAACTCTTGACAGACAAAACAAAATGTCATTACCTGAAACACTGATTGTAGGCAAGATCTAAATCCTAATAATGCATTGAATATATAGCGCATTTCTTGAACCCAATGCATTTCTTAAACCCAAGGGAAAATGATTTGTAAAGCGAGCGCTCAAGCCGGTGCACACACACACCTGGTACATAGCAGAGCATGCTGCTTTGGTGTATGGGAGACAGGGGGAAGGTGAGAGCTACGTGTTCAGAGCCCTGGTTCCCCACGGCCAGCTGCACCAGCAGGGCCGCAGAGGAGGCCTGCAGGTTCAGGCAGCACTGCAGCATGGCGGGCTGCGTGGCGGTCGCCTTGGTGGACAGGTAGACAATCATGAGCCGCTCAAACTGCTCCAGGAGCTGCTCCGACAGGGGGCTGCCAGACCGCTGGGCCTCCTGCCACGAGCCCTGGAGGCGATGCAGTGACTGGTTCATCTTCACCATCTGCTCATGGAGTCTGGGACAGGGGACGCACGCACGCACGCACAAGTACACATATTATATATAAGAAGATAGAAATGTACTACTCACACACAGGTGTAAGAGAAGACAAAAGGATGGAGAGGTTAATGCTAACATATGGTGAGAACATAAGGGACATATGGGGAGCTGTGATGGGAGCGGTGAAACGGCTGTCAGTGTGGGTGGTAAACACACTCGCTGACTTAATGTTCCATGTGTTTGATCTTGTGCATGAAGCCTTGTGTGCATGCCTGCTTACACATGTGTGTGTTTGTGTGTGTGTGTTTGTGTGTGTGTGTGCGTGTGCGCAAGTGTGTGTACCTGTGGAAGCCGAGGTGCAGGGTGAGCTGTGTGAGGATAAGGTTTTCAGTCAGCAGGCTGTAGGACTGGGAGAACTCAGCCTGGTGCTGAGGGGGAGGAGGGATCAGGCAGGTCTCCTTGTCCAGGCCTGGTAGACATAAAAAGGGGGGAAATCATCTAGTCTCGCTCTCAACCGGTTTCTGCTGTATGTGTAAATAAAGCAGACATTGCTGTGCTTGTTCTATAATACTGTCGCAACAAGGAATAATCGTAAGCGAAAATATTTATTGAAAATAATTCCACGAAAAAAAAGAAAAAAAAAAGACAAAATGAATAATGAAATAAAGTTGCGGCAGTTTCTCTCGGCACACAGCCGTAATATTCACCCCTGGCGTGGACGTTGCGATTCCGCCGCTCCTCCTCGCTGAGCTCCTTGAGGGCGCAGTAGGAGGCATTAAAGGTCAGCAATTTGGGCGAGCGTGGCCGGCAGAAGGGCTGGCACAGCTTCAGCAGCGCGGCACCCAGGTTGAGGAAGAAGGCGTCCGAGGCATACGTTTGGAAGAAGATCTCAGGCATCTGATTGGCCCATATCTTGGTGCGGCCAGCGTTGGCCTGCAGGCATCCGCCCAGCCAGGACAGCAGCAGGTGGCGTGTTTCTCCGGAGCGCTGCAGCAGGTTCTTCAGCGTCTGGTGGAGCTTGTCGTGGAACTGGCCCATGAACTATAGACCACATGGGGGGTGGAATCATTCAGAATCATCCTCATTGATTAATTGGTTCAGCATTGATTTCCTATTTCCTATTTATTATTACACGGCTTTGTTGAATTCTCGATTCTGATTAGTCAATTATGGTATTGTACAGTCGCTATGGATGCAATCCTCCAACTGTAGAATTGCATAGAAAGTATTTTTTTTTGCGGAAGCAATAAAATTTAAAAAATGTTTGTTGTTACATTGTGAGACAAATTGATTGATTTCTTTAGCAAACAGCCATGTAATAAGCAGGATAATGTACAGTGAGCTGGTCATTATTGTGAAATAAACCCCTTCAGGGTGATGCAGGACCCCAACGTGATTTGGCAATAATGGCTTGCTGTACATTATCCCTTACTTACTAGTGCCATCGTATTTGTGTTGTGTTGTTGCTGGTCTGTCAGCAATCTTATCAAGCATTCTTACAGTTGTTAAACACAGCTTGAGCTACTGATCTCTCTATACAACAAGTTATTCTCTCTGTCCACTACATTTAGTCTTCATACATTTAAATAAGCTAAGATATATTTGTATTATTAATTGATGTATAGGAAAATCAATCGCCTTGAGTAAGTCTCTTATCAGGCATCAACAGTAGCATCTTTCTTATTGTTGTTGTGATTATGACATCTACATAACTCTTGCTATTAGCATTTAATTGACTCTCCTAACTCCTAACAATCATTGGAAGATTAAAAAACACCCATCCAATATTTTAATTGTCCTGGTCTCGGATTATTTACTTCAAGCACTCAGATTGATTTTCAATGTCATTATCCTTTATTAAAAGCAATCACAGCAGCCAAAACAAGTACCACTTACTTGGTGTATGTTGGCTTCCTGGACCTTGGTCTCCTGGGGACTGGAGCGGGCGGGGTTGAGGAAGTACCGGTGTCCCTCAACCACGCCCGGGGTCCTCAGCAGGCACGAGATACTCAGCACTGCCCCAAGTAGGCTCTTCTGGTACTGCAAGCCATTTGATGGGTCTTTGGGCTGGATGTGCTCCACCAAAACCTGCACACAATGAAAAATAAAATTCTAAATTAAAAAACGTCAAACGACTAGGAGGGGAGGTGAGGTCAAATCTCATAAAGGGAACACTGATGTCTGAAGTCATTATTCAGGGTGATTCAAGAACCGGGTCCTGCATCATCCTGTCTGTGCTTGTTTCACAATAATGACCTGTACATTATCCCACTTATTACTTACTAAAGAAATCATTAATACAAAATATAACAACATTTTTTTTAATTGATTAAAAAACGATTTTATTGCTTGCCTTTGGTTGGAAATAGCATCCATAGCAGCGGTCTGTTATTCAGAAATAACAGACCGTTGTATGCCATAAAATACCAATCAGAATCGAGTATTCAACAAATATGATCGGAAGAACAAAGGTCAGTATCAAAGGTGATCGTATGATCAATGTAGGTGGTGATGTCATGGTACACACCTTAGCAATATCTTTCTGATGGCTGAAGTAAAGGAGCACCTCCAGGTAGGAGTAGAGGAGAGGCTGGCACAGGTCCAGGTCTTTGACACGCCCATGGAAGATGTCCAGCACCGGTACGATCACCTCCGTGAAGGTCCGCACCTCCTGGTCGGCAAGCAGGCCGGTGATCACCTCCTCCGCAAACACAACCATCTCTTCTGGCTCTACATGTTAAAAATACAAATACAAGAGATGAGAGTTCAACAGAGGCATAGCATGCAATTAAGAGAGAACTTAAGACACTGGAGAATACTGGAGTACACAGTAGTATGATTAAGCAAACAGAGAGAGGAAGAACATTAAACAAGGGAAGGAGATCCTCCAAGAGAACGAAGAGGGACCCAAGAAAGACACCAGGCAGGCTGAGGTTAAACTACAATCTAGAAACCTACGTGATCCTGTGACTCCCTCCAGCAGCAGGTCGAGGAGCTGCTCGTAGACATTCTGGCTCACGTAGATCTCCGGGGTGAGCAGGACCGTCCTCATGTTGGACACGATCAAGTTCTTACAGCGGACAGCGTAGGACAGCAGCTTCTCTGGTACCTTCGTCACCTGGTGCAATTCAATTTAAATTGGTTTCAATTATTGGAAGAATTAAGTGTCTAATCAGTATACTCATTAATCATATGAATACTTATTACATAATATTTTGTAGATTATTATAATGAAATAATAACAATAGTAGTAGTAGTAATAATAATAATAATAATAATACAAATAATCAGAGCAATACAAATCATCGTCACTTTGTTCCACTACTCCTATGAACACAATTCAATGCAATGCCAGGGTTAAGTCACCTCCTCTTTAGCCCTTTGGTAGCATGCAAACAGATAGGGGACAGCACACTTCTCCCCCGCGTCGCGGTCGGCGGACATGTTGACGGCACTGCAGGAGGTCATGTTGATGAGGTGGTTTCCTGGTTCAGGCAGCAGCAGGCGGTTGAACAGAGCCTAGCAGGAAATGGAGCCAAAACAGAAAGGGAGGGAGAGAAAGAGATCTTTATCACTTGGTTAAAATTACGATTGCTGTCATCGTTAATTTCCTTATCAATTATTGTCTCCAGGCCAACAAAATTACAGCGCAAAATGATTATACGTGCAATTTCTAGATAATCGGATTTTAATAATCTTTATAAATCAGTTTGAAAAAAGTGGAACCCTACCAAAGTGCCTTGGGTAGAAATTAAGACTTTGCATTTGGATATGGGGCTATTCTTCCAGTTGAAATAGTGATATTAGCTTGAATATGACTGTGTTTTTAATATCCCTTGATGCATTGCCCCTTTGATAATTCTATCCCAGCAAAGATACCACAGCATGAAACCATTCCAGTGAAATATTTGACTTGCATTAGATAACACTAAGAGCAAAATGCATTAAAAGAATGAGTCATGTTTTAATCTACTTAGACACAATGTCTATCTGCATGGAGACTGGTTGAGGTGAAATGAGTCATCAATGGCCATCGTCCTTGGTCTGATCTGGGTGTCTGCCTTGAACGTCTTCTCAGGCCCACATTCAAAAGAGATATTGTGGCACTACCAACCTCGCCGATGTTGTCCATGTCGAGCCAGTCCTGTTCGTCGAGGTCCGCCGCCATCTCTTCCAGAAACACACAGCGCGGAGGGATGCCATTGCCCCCTCTCAGACTGGGGTCACCTTGGGGGACACAAGGTATATATTGAGGACATACTAGTGATAACAAAAAAAAAACCTAACGGTAATAAAAACAAGAGAAAAAGTTCATTTAAATTTGTATTTTAACTGTATGCTGAGGTAATAAACTAATGAGCTTCTAACATTCATCCTTGTTTACTTTGCTCATATCTACTTTAGCCAGACTGGGGTGACCAAAGACATCAACAGAGGCCTTTCATCCCTTGATTCCAGACCGTTCTGACTCATCCTTCAACAGTCCCAGAGGAGGACCAGCAGAGTCATCTTACACTGCTTTACCTCCCTGCATCCTCTCAAGCGGACGGTGAGTCATGTTTTACTTACTGGAAACGTCAAATTAGACTTGCATGAGGTGCAGCAGCAGTCAACACACCTGGGCATTCAACACGTGACCGCGGACGCTATTTAAGACCACACACACAGTAACGTTATCTGGCCCGTTTTTTCTGACAGCTTTACGGTTAATATAGCAGGGTAAAAAAGGGGCTTGGGGAATTGTGTGACTTCATCATGATGTCACCATGACATGACATCATGACATGAGGACTGCCTCAGGATGACATGTTACACAGTTAGAATCAATCACTGTGGATTTGCTGGCCATACATTTGTGAATGTGTTTTCCATGATGATTTTGCCATGATCTCATCAGAGGTTGAGTGCCATGTCTGCCCTTGTAGCACTCCCCATTCATCAATAATAAATACAAAGCACAGAAGCACAAGACCAGAGCTACTAAATAATAAGATACAAAAATATCTAATGCTGTGAATGATTTGCTCTGTAACATGTTGTCCACTGTCTAGACAATATATACATTTCACTTAAAAACAATTTTTTTAAAGCCTACTAAGCACTTGATTTATTTAACAACAAATCAGGGTCATACACTAAATTAGATTAAACAAATGTTCACATAGAATATGAATAGAAGAAGTCTACCGTAACTCCATAAGGCATCACTCTAATCTAATGGCCACCACTCTAATCTAATTGCCACAACCTAAAAATGATATAATAAAAAAGCACATTGTATGGTACAAGTCAAAGAGTGTGTTAAACTCACTGTTGTCTAGAGTGATGAGGAATATCCTCTGGATCATGTGGTTGACATTGAGCTGCTCGCAGAGCTCCTGCCGTGACCGGAACGAGCGGCTGATCTCTGCCACCGAGTCATCGTTGTCATCGATGCTGTCTGACACAGAGTTCTCCGACTCCGACTGACTCTCCCCCGAGTCTTCCACTGTGATAATAACGTAAACATTTTGTAATGTTTAAAGTCTGGAAATAAAAAGGTGGGTATGCGCATTGATTGCACTTGATGAACTAGAAAAGAGGCTTGTAGGTCTTCTTTAATCTCGGACCCAGCAGTTCTACTGTTAGAGCAGAACTTCTGGGGGGAGACGGCACAGAGCCAGGGCCGGAAACCAGAAACTGCAAGCAGCTGGGTTACGCCTAGTTCCCTGTTTCTTTACAGAGATATTCTACTGAAGAAAAATAATTTGGGTGAGTGGATGAAGCTTTCAGGAGGGGATTTCAGGAAGTGTATTTCTACAGTGGCCAGTCTACACAGCGTTGATTTGAAACCTTTACAGACCCTATTTTTAACAGTTTAATAGTGCTGGCCGAGTGTCTTTGCCAATTACGCGCTTACAGATCCCCGCCTCCAGCAACGTGATTGGTCAAAAACAAATATGAAGCAAAAGAAAGTGAAATGCCCCCTTCACCCTTAGCCTGCCACGATTTGTGAGACTAGGTCTTCTTGAGCGCTCAATGATAACGATTGTGTACCACAGTAGTATCAGCAGAACCATAAACACTTTAGGTGTAAACAACGTCCCAACGCTGGAGGTCCAACAGCACTCACATGGCGGTTCTGCCGACAGCTGCTGCGGTTGCTGACCAGATGCAAACTGCTTGGCATCGGCCAGGGAGCTAAAGAGTGCAGCGAAGGGGTTGCAAGATATGTTCTGGTTGTTGTTGCCCTGGTCAGTCATCTCACTCGGGCTCCACACGCTTTCAATCCATCCAGAGTAGTAGTCAACAGTGGTGAACTGGCCTCAAGTTAAGAAAGGTGGGGAAACTAAGAACAAGATATTGTAGAAGAAGCCTAGGTAAGAGAGGAGAAAAAAAGAAAGAAAGATGCATTACAAAAAGGACAGCAAAGTCACTATATAGTGCACTATATATAATTGATGTACAATAAGGCACATTATGGCTTTTAATCTAACGTGGTGCACATTCCCATCTAGTTGTTTTCCGTATGGAGTTGCAGCTGACAACGAGATGTTCGTCTTGTTTCAGTTTCTTTAGATGAGGATGTGTGTGTGTGTGTGTGTGTGTGTGTGTGTGTGTGTGTGTGTGTTAAGGAAAAAGTCGGAATGCAACCATGAAGACTGAACGATGCACCTGCTGCTGACTAGTGGCTACAGTTTCCCCTCAGAAGGAGACACGGGTCATCACGCATCTCTCCACTTGCTGGGAATGGGATAAACATCAATCATGCCGGCTAGGCTACACCACACTACAGTAAGCCGTTAAGCAGATCTCCAGCCTGGTTACTGTAGTATACTGTAATATCCATATTTTTCAACTAGTACGTTGCAAATCGCAATTCAGTGCAGACACTGGGGTAGATCAGGGTTTAAGAGTGGCTGGCAACCGCTGCCCCTCAAAACGAGAGGGTTCACCTGTCAAACCGCCAGTAGTGGTCGTTATGTAGCCTGTAGCTGTGCTAGCTAGCTTTCTGTAGGGTCAACGCCGCCGTGTTTTTTACAACTATCCCCGTAGACATCGCCGGTTATCGGCGCATAGTATATACATGTCATCGACAAAAATGCTGTCGTACCTGGTGGGAGAGTAGAAGTGTGTATTTTGAAGGAAATACGCGTCTGCGAAACCTTGCGGTTCCTCAGCGATAAGCACTTGTACACGTCATCAGTGTGAGACGGAGGAGGGCTTTTTTTGTTGGTGTGTATTTTTTCCCTATTGACACTGAAATATAGACAAGGTATAACTTTCAGAATACACTTTTATAATCGCCCGCTAAAGTAGTATTATCAATAAGAATGCAGTAAATTAAACTGATTTAAAAAAACATTGGGTTTTGAAGTTATTATAAAAAATAATAATATTCTGGAACACCATGGAAAATGCTCGTATTAAAATAATAGCGACATCTCTCTCTCTCTCTCTCTCTCTCTCTCTCTCTCTCTCTCTCTCTCTCTCTCTCTCTCTCTCTCTCTCTCTCTC
>JAOPJI010000047.1:9733152-9744844 GCA_027122695.1 Merluccius productus | reverse complement strand
CGCCACTGTACCAGCCTCAAATCAAATCAATGTAAGGTAAATATCCTTTAAGTTGAATTTCCTTTCAAATGCTTACACACACATTTGAGACAGTTGAGATTGTGAACTTTAAGCCAGTGTCGTAATCCTTCGCCCTTTGGACGTGGTTGTACACAGGTGCAGGAACACTAATCGACACATTGACCTAATAAGTAGGCCTACTTGTCCTTTAATCCAATTATACTGCCAGCCCCTGACAGAACATAATATGCTACTCATGGTGTAGTAAAACATTACAAAAACGATACGCTAATGGTCAGTGCCAGGGGCTGCCGGACATCCAAAGACAAATCACAGGAAAGACTCGACGGACACGCCATGCTCAAGTTTAGGTATTAGGTTAGAGATGGTTAATTTTAGGTAGTTAGAGATGGTTAAGTTTAGGTATTAGGTTAGAGATGGTTAAGTTGAGGTATTAGGTTAGAGATGGTTATGTTACAGTATTAGGTTAGAGATGGTTAAGTTACAGTAGTAGGTGAGAGATGCTTAAGTGGAGTCACCCACAACAATCTTGGATGTAGGGAAAAATAGGAATGAAGAATTAATTACAGCACACGGTTGACGGTGCGCCACAGCACCCCCCTGTGGAGGATCCCGGAACATCACCCCTTTTTTGGATCAGCTCAAACGGATTCACAACGCCCGCCTGTAGGAACAGTTCTACATGATCATCAACATCAACCAACATCATCCACTCACATTTTCTGAAAATAATCTGTGCCTTAGTTAATTGAAACACAAGAAGTTGTTGATACCTGATTTATATCATCTTTTAATATTGGGTTTTATAAATCAATAAATGGTGTAAATGCACCACATAATACATGTGTTGTAAACCTGGTTATAGCATTGACATGATTTATGGCTACGCAGATTTGTGGCTCAGTTCTCCTTTTATCAGACCTTGTTTAGGCTTATTATATCAGCATTTCAAAGTAGGTCTGCCGGTGCACTCTGAACCACAAGGCCTTATGATTTTATGATTATTATTATCACCAGTAGCCTATATATCATCCACATGCATATGTTCTGTAAATATATTTAGATATGTTTGAGTGCAAGCAATCTCTGCGTCACTGCATGTATTACCAGCTTGCGGGATTACATGTAACAGAAGACAGGCAGGGCTCTCTGGGGCATGTCACACAATCAGGGTTGATACTACAACCACACTGACCTCTAGTGTTCAAAACTAAAATAAGGACCTATATTTCCACATGTGTTCTTTTTGGTCAAACTGTAGAACTCACTTTAGGGCTAACCACACAGGGTTGAGATGGACCTCCAGACAGCAGCATGGTAAACTTATCAGAGAATCTGGAATGGGTCAGGATCCCTGCCACATCCCCTTCCACCTCAACTACCTCCTTCACCTGAAATGCAAAACAAATATATTCCCATCAGCACATTCTACCGTCTATTAATATCATATCATAATAACAACATTATCGATACGTACATGTGTGTGCAGATCAATTAACCACACGCAGCTTTTCCATGAGTCACTACTGACCTTGAAGGTATACTGAGAGTCAAAGGTGAAGCTGTCCTCCATCCCGGTGATGCCACCTTCGTACACGACCTGACAGGGTTTACTGGCACTCCTGGGAACCTTGAACAGGCGGTAAGTGGCCGAGATGAACTTGAAGTCGCCTTTGTTCCACAAGAGAAAGAAAATACATTGAACATACTACATTGACACGACATTGATACCCAAGTAGGAAGAATATTATGGGAGGCCAAACCCAGAATGTTCTGCATCTCTTTGTCGTGCACGGTGATGGCGGTGGCCGTGACCAAGCGTGGGGGGCTGAAGCCCACCTCCTCAGCCAGCTGCACTAGGTCTTCCCACCAGAGAGCTCCACTGATGCACTCGCCTGTCAATGTTTCCCAGAAGCCAACTTAAATGAGCAATTTTCACAATCGTCGATTGTGAAAATACGGTCAAAAAGCCATAAATACCCCAGAGAACTTGGTTATGTTTTATTTCCTCTGTTAATCTTCCACTGCTGTAGACGTCGCTGAAGTACAGCTCACCACCCTCCTGATAATCAAAAAACACACAAACTTTCAGGCGGACCACTTTTGTTTAAAGTAAAAGTGTATTAGTGGCAAGAGCCAGAACACATTTGTATTTGGCGGTATAGCTCTCTTCCGGTAAACTCCCAGCTCGTGTGTGGAGGGCTTGCGGCTCATTGAAGGATAATAAGTGCAATTATCACATTATACCTTGAGAACACGGTAGGCTTCCTGCAGAACTTGCTTCTTGTCTGGACACAGATTCACCGCACCGTTGGAACTAGGGAACAAGGGAACATTCAAAACAACGAAGCCACTTCAATACAATTCATATGGCGTACAAATTTCGACGTGTATGCAGTTTATAAAGAAAATATGTATCATAGAAGAAGAGAAGAAGTGTGGGAAAAAAAACCCTGCAGTATTAGCATAGCTTACATTAAGATATCATATGAGTTCCCCTCCATCCCAGCTTCAGTCAAGGCCTCGATGTAACCCTGGACAAAACTGATATTGGGTGTTTTATAGCCAAACTCATGTGTGTGGTAGTCAATATAGGTTTTGGCCACCTCGAGCTAGCAAAACAAGAACAAGAACAAAAAAATACCTGCATTAGGGACACATGTTCAGGAAGCATCTCTTTTTATGTTTTAGTGGCTATTATTGACAACCTGTGATTTGGAGCATCTTGACAATTTGTGACTCATGGTCATTTGTCCACAATTGCGGGATCAACTTTAAAATGTTTTGTAGCAGCCCAATATTTAGTATTTATTTAGTATTTTTGTTCATATGCAGTTCATTAAATGTTCATTAAAGCCCCTTTGGAACACACTTTAAATATATTTCTGGCCACCTCGACCTCCCCATCACACCTTGTTCTTTCTTCATAAAGACATTTCCTATTGTGAATTTTTCACATTTGTATTATTACCCATCTTTATATTTTGATATTTTGCTGTATGCTGCCGCTATGACTTAATTTCCCCTTGCGGATAAATAAAGTCCCCACTAATCTAATCTAATCCAACATTGCGATAAGAATTTCTCCAAATGTAAACTAGAATGTTATACTGTAAAAAGCGAACAAAAAGAACGCTGCTTGATACAGTGATATTTCTCTTTAGCATGACTGTGGCCCGCCCAATACAGGGCAACAGGATGTCTTTGGTCTTGTTTCTAGTGTGTTGTATTAACATACCAGCTTCTCAGTCATGTCAATGCCGGTAACTTGGCCCTTCTCTCCCACCAGCTGACTCAGCATGTAGCAGTCCCTCCCACTCCCACTGCCCAGGTCCAGTACCCGGCAGCCCTCCAAGCCCTCTGGTACCACCAGGCCACATCCATAGTACCTGTTGGGTTAACAGTTGCACTGTGATGTAGTGATTCAGGTTAATATTTGTGTCTTTTAGTGTGTGAGTGTTGTTCGATGGACCCTACATCCATTTCATAAAAATCATGTGGAGAATGTTGTTTTACTTAGTCTTAAGTGTAAATGCAACTGAAATCATTGTTAGAAAAAAATGTTATTACATACAACAGTTGGCTAACAACTGTAACAAAACGAATACAAAAAGGTAACACCAAATGTGATTGAAAGTTGCCAACAAACATGACATGACATCTCCCTAATCCTAGCCCCAAAGGGCAATGTCGGGATTTGTTTTCCTGAATGAGTACTTTCAATATCCCAAGACGAGTGAGCGTATCGTAGTTCCGTTTTTTAATTTCTGTGCCGTAGTTTGACGGTCACCATTTCTTAGTTAGATCGCCTTATTGGCTGTAGTGTTTTTTGTTTTTCCAAGAGAATACATCTCCTGAACAGTTGTAGCATTTTCTGCCTCTCATTTTGCACCTGGGTCCTCCATACACCCCGGGCAAAGGAACAACTCCCTTAATTATCAGAGAAGAAACCTTGAGAAGGAATGCAGAAAGAGGGGATGGATCACTGTAGATAAGATTGATAAAACTACATCGCTGTTCTTTTGCAGGTATGTCTCTTGTACATTCACAACAACTCTTTGTTTAGCGGCTTGTCAGTTTCTTATATTTTCTCCACCCATCCAGGGGGTTGCCTCTCCTCTGGGGCAGCAGCTGGGTAATAGTATTAGAGGGTTAGGGGTTTCAGGTTAGGATTAAAGGCCTACTAACTTAGCAGTGACTTCAGGGTGCACCATATTAAGAGCATGGCGGATGTGGGCAGGGACAGGTCGTGAAGAGGCCACACAGGCATCGGTCTTCAAATCTGTGTTTTTCTTCAAAACCTTACCATAGAACTCCTAAAAATCAGATGAAAATCAGAAACAGAGGTGGGAAATACTACATTCACTGACTGCAGCTAACATTTTTTCCATGAACTCCTCACAACAGGTTTTAAAATCCCCACAAACAATACGGTTAAATAACAGCCAAAAGAAGAGAGCACGTACTTTGACCTTTGCGTGCGTGGCTGTATCCTCGAAGCATTTCCCACTTACACTGGGAAAGAGAAAATTATGTTGTAGTTATTGTCATTGTCATAATTAACTTCAATTAAGTAAAAGTACACAGGCACAACTGTAGTCTGTGTGGTTGGTAAATAATGGTAAAAGGTTTTGTGGTCTTTTTCTCTGTCATCTATTGGGATGGAGTCATCAATCTCTTTACTGTGTTAGACCACAATGCTTCTGCTTTATTTATGTAGTTGGATCATTTGTACACAGTGTCCAAAACAAGTTGTTTGTGGCCTGTCAAGAGTCTGTCTAGTGTCCAGAATCACACGCTAAGCCCCACAGAACAATGTCACTGATTATTTAGAGAAGCAGGTGCAAGTTTAATTTACAGTTATTATGCATAGGTGTCTCGCATATCTGGTATAAACATGAACAATTGGTACACAGTGAAGTGGACATTTACCAGCTGTGGAAAAATATATAAATATGTTAACAATAGAGGACATATAATTACAAATCAATAGAAGTAAGCAGGTTATAAAGATTATACTAGAATCATAAATGTCAAAAAAAGGTTTTAAAGATAGTGTCTGATGATTTATTGTTCAGTTTGCTCCATGGATCGACTTAGTTTATCTTATCTTTTTTATTCTTTATCTTTTTTTTCAGATTCAGAATAAGTTTTTTGCCAATTATGCTACATATAATAGAATTTTGCTTGGCGTCACAGAGTTTGTAGTTCAACAAAGTAGCGCCATAGCAGCCATGGACGGCGCCATCTTCGATCACTTGGATTGAAGTGTGAAGTGCTGTCACTGTCTATATAAAAGAAGTGATTAAAGATTGAAATGGGTCGACTTGCACCTTTACGACGGTCCCTAACTACGCCGATAGAAACAGGCGCAGCGAGTTATTTGCGCTCAACTGCATCGTCGTTTTTGGTGATTTTTGAGTTGACCCAAACTGTGAAACCTCTGATTAGCTCTCCAACAAACCACAAAACTGGGGGAAATTGAGGCTTTGACGCGCAGCTATGTCAAACATTAAACTAACTTAAACTAACCCGGTTAAAAACCCTGCAAAACATATGCTGCTCGCACCATTCCCATCCAATAGGCCCATGCATCAACATGCCTATATTACACATTATTACACATTATTACACTTCTGTATATTGTGTAGACGTTGTTTTCCGTTCCTAGCTGCGGAATGTCACTTTTATGGTTTATTAATTAATTAATTATTATTTTTTTGATTGATGTAGTATAATTTGCACCCTGCATAAGAGTCGCCGATACCTTGTTTCAAACGGTACACAACCCATATCATGCAGCAATAATAATATTAGTACTATTATATCATAAGGATAAGAATAGGCCTACTGCAAAAACGTTAAGCATTTCTCAATTCTCAATAAAAACGTTATACGCGGCTGCCCATCCTTTCTGTGAGTAATAACTGTAGTAGGAGTAGTAGCCTAGTAGTAGTAGTAGTAGTAGTAGTAGTAGTAGTAGTAGTAGTAATAGTAGACCAGTGAATTATAAAGTGAACTAACTCTTAGGGTAATTATGAACATTATGTTTTAAGTTAACTTACCCCCTTGCGTCCGCCATCGTCGCTTAAAAAAAAGATTAAAAAAAAAAAAAGTGTCGTCCGTGGAGTGCAGTGGCCTATTTTCTGTTAATCACAATGATCTCATTGATCTCATTCATTAAAAACAAACTGAAACACTTTTTTGTGTGACTTTGAGTGTGAATTACTGTTGCGCTATGTGTAAAATTAGGTAGTTTAGCTCGCTGCCGTAGGGATAATAACTTGAGTTGAAAAGTCCTGCGGCTGCTTGGTTTTTCGTGTGGTGCAGATTTATGACTAGCTGCATAATCACTACGTCACAACCCGGAAGTACAGATATCGCTTCACTACGGAGACCCTGCACGTTGTAAACAAGGCACCAGGAAGCAGCCGCTCCTATGAACATTGACCAGGGTGGTTGTTCCTGCAAATGGTCCTACAATGGAGAGGTGTATGAGGACTATTTCTGCGATACAAGCACTTGGGTGGGTGGCAATACAATACCGATATTGCGTCAGTCCTTCTGTCTGGCGTTAGTTTCACTCACTGTACAATAAGTGAACTATTGAATGGTTATTCACTTCTGATTTATAACAAACTCAGAATCACTTGTCTGTTAACGGTTCTCCAGGTACCCACGTAGTGCATGCGTCAGGCAATGCCGTTGTGATGAGCTGCCCTGTCCTCTGCTCTCCTGGTTGGCAGCAGAGTTACTCGTTATCCACCCAGAGTTGCAAGGTAAACACTCATTTAAAACTTGTGTGGAAACAGTGTCAAGGCTAGGCACGGCTGTGCAATAATGCAATATAAGCTGCAAAACCTTTTAATTTCAGATCATAAAGGTTGCATCCTGCTGGTTGGAGAGCTGAGAGACTTATTGGGAAACATGCACTGTCCTATCAGTATGCTGTCCTCAGATACCCTAAGTCCTACTCTTCTCAACAAAATCACCGGTGAGAAAGGGTCTGAGGTTCTCGATGTTTTTGTATTTATTATTTATATATATAAAATGTGTATATATATATATATTAAACCCAACCCTCTGAACGATTCTTGTATGTTTCTAAAGCTTATGATTGTTTCAGCGTTCCTTGTATCCGAACTACAAGCAGCTCGTATACTGAAGTACAAGGCAGCGCACCCTGATGACCAGATCGGGGCAGGTGAAACTGAACTAGAGCAGAGGGTGGAGGAGCCCAGCCACGAAGACACAGAGTTATGTCAGTCACTGGAAGACTGTGAGGTTCATGACTTGAGCAAGAAAAGGGAGATTTCCGCAGAATTTGCATTACTGCTCCAAGCCCTTGAAATGGGAGCCTCCTCTCAGTACGCAGATGTGTTGCAGGAGGTGAGGCTGGCGATAAAGGGACTTTTGTTAAATTAGGATTTGTTTTTAAAAAACAATACTTACTATAACTTACTGTTTGTTAAAGGTGGAGATGAGGATTGCTCAGTTACCATGCAAAGATGTGACTGATCCACTTCTAAACACCAGTCTCAACTCAGAGCAATGGGTATGTTAGCATAGATTATATCCGTTTCAACTTATTATACAAGTTATTGAAATCCTAGCAGTAAAATAATCCTTTGCTTTTCAGAGGCAAGTTGAAAAAATAAATCAACTCTTGCTGCAAGAGTATGCATGTCGACGGCAAATGATGGTTAAACGCTTTGAGGTCACGCTTCAGTCTTTTGCATGGGGAGATAAAGAAAAGGTAAGCATACCTTTCCTGTCTGAAATAATTGTAGTGTTGTTCAGCTTCTTCTGATATGTTTATATTTGAATTATATATTATATAAAAATGTAGCGTTTATTTTTTACTTTAACATTTCATGTATTCAATGTGTTATGTCTACAGGGGAATGCTGAAGTACTCTCCTCAGTGCCCCCACTGTCTTCTCTTGCACTATCATCCAAAGTGTCCATGCCTCTTATGCTCGCTGCAAGACAGGATCAGTCTTGCATCCTGCCAGTTAAGGCTGGACCAAGTACTGCCGTCTATAAGGTAAACATGGTTTTGTAATTCCTAACGTTTTGTGGTAGAAAACTCAACCACAGATGGATGGATGGATGGATGCATGGATAGATGACACTTTATTAATCCCCAAAGGGAAATTCAGGTGTTATAGCAGCAAAAGTGGACTGAACAGTGCAGAAATGCAGATTACATCTTGCTCTTACTGCATTAAGGATATGTGTCATCATTACAATATATTTATGTCATGTCATGATTTTAAATACATACCAATGGAGAGTATACTAATTTTTACACAGTACTTTAAAACTTAATAAAAGTAGAATGTTTAATGGAAGAATTTCACTTCTGAGTTTCCTCCACTGCTGGCTTTGTGTTTACAGGTACTGATGGGCAGTGTCCCAGACAGAGGCGGTCGGCCTGGGGAGATCGAGCCGCCCATGCCTCGCTGGGAAGGGAGACGAGAGAAGGGAAAAGGATCCGCAAGAGGAGGGGGGCACAATCAGCAACGACGCAAATTCTCAGAAAAAAAGAAAGGGAAAAAAGAGTAAAGGGACTATTTTTGGCAATGGTAAAGACAATCAATAACAATCATGCTCATGTTTTTTTGTTTTTTTTGTTTTTTTGCATAATTTTTAGAAGAGCATTTGATGTGTTTGGAAGCATCTAAAATGAAAGAGTTGTTTACATACGTCTTAGTTAAAAAAGGCAATTTAAATAAACATAATTTTATGTTAAATATGCACCCATAATACTTTTTTTCTAATATATTTTGTAGACATTAAAAAAATAATAAAGAAGTGCCAATGTCTGATACAGCATTTTCATTTTTGTAATCTTTATTGTAAACTCTGTACCTGATGTCTTTTATCCAGCTGCCCATGTGACCACATCCCGTACGGAACACACAGGTCTCACGTTAACAACGTTAGCTTCAGCGGCTCTGGGTAGCGCATGGAGAGCGGACATTATGACGTCACTTAAGCAACTTTTGGGTGTGTAGTCTTTCTAATTACGCAAAGTTTTGTCTTATACTTCAGCAGTTTTACGACATACTGTGACTTTCTTGACTTGCAAAATTATCTTTAAATTGACAAACATCATGTATAATTCTTGCCACAATTCAAACGGGTAGGCCTACTGAGTAAACATCAAATGTGCTGCCGTTTATCTTACCTTCAAAAAGCGCAGTGAAAACCGGGCGCTGATGAAGCAAATTAGTGCCAAAAATATCTGAATTTAAACGAATGTTGAATTCAATTATTTGATTTTATTATCCAAGCAAATTAGTGCCAAAAGATCTGAATTTAAAATAATGTTGTATTCAATACATTTGAATTTGTTTATCTTTGAATGTCATAGTTTGGAATTAGTTTGGTGGGAATTCAAACATTTCGGTTCACATCTAACAATGTAGCTTCCCAAAATACGAATGTTAAAAATTCGAGTAGTAAAATTAAAGTTGTAAAATTCAAATTGTAAAAAAAAAATTCGGGTACAAGCTTTGTGATTGGTTAGACGCAGGATGCATCATATGTGTTCTGTTGCTCATCCTGAGTAACCCGGATTGACATTTTTAATCTGAACTTTTACAATTATAATTTTACTACTTGGATTTTTAACGTTCATATTTTGGGAAGATACATTGTTACATAGCTACATAGATGTGAACCGAAATGTTTGAATTCACACCAAACTAATTAAAAACTGACATTCAACTTTTTTTTTTCTTCAAATAATTGAATTAAATATTCGTTTAAATTCAGATATTTTAGGCACTAATTAGATCCCATAGAAGACCGGACTCATTTGACTTCTGAAAGTACAGAAGCATTCTGTACAATACACAGTTGAAACTTGTGAATGGTCAATATGGAAGATGCGTCTCCCCTTTATGTCAATGAACATGAAAACTGGTTATCACGAAAAGAAATGCATCTAAATGCTAAGACATTATTTACACTCCAAACGTTCAGGAAATTATCTAAATTCTCCTGAATTACATTTGGGTAACTATTTGCTTATTTTTGTACTCCTTAACATAATTAACTATATTGCAATGTTCATACCGGAAGTTGCCCGTGAACTATCTGATGTAACGCTCAGTCAGAAGTTCCGGATGAGCAGAAGGTCAACCGCTAACCCGTCGCAGTGAGATCCACCATTGTGCTTGTTTAACGTACTCCTCTTTCGGGCACGTTCACAGTATTAACAACAACAATGCCAAGAGGCAGCAGAAGTCGCGGATCGAGGATGGCCCCTCCAGCCAGGTAAACCCCCCGACGAGGGTGTAGTTGTCCGACGGTGTGCGACATCACGTTAGCTTGTTAGCTAAAGCTTAGTTACCAGACGAGTATCCATGGGGTTTCACCATGGCGACGCTATTCCAGTTCATAGTGATCTGGTGTCACATTGTTTTACACCTGGCATTGAAAACGTTATTTAAATGTATCCCGTTCCCTGCCTTTACAACGTGGGGAAGTAACGTTAATGACATCTGACGTGAGTCCTCGTACCTAACAACATATCTAGTGGTGACTACATGTGTAGCACGTCTACAGTGGGCGCTGGGTGAAGGGCAGAAGATGTTTTGAAGGTAGAACCAGCACACCGAGGTGTCATTTAGACACCTCAGATTTATTTATTGACCAGACAACCATGATCGTCTTTAATTAACCATTTGGTGACTGTTGTATACGTATAAAAATCTATATGAAAAGGACATTATTTAATTATTGTTGTTGTTGTTGCAGCCGGGCGCCACCTTCACCACCACCCATGAGGGCGGCTCCTCCTCGCTCCTATGCACCGGTCCCCACCCAGGCACCTCCATCCGCCATGGCTGCTCCAGCTGCAGCAGCACCCAGGCAACCCGGGATGTTCGCCCAGATGGCTACCACAGCTGCTGGGGTGGCAGTGGGATCTGCCGTAGGACACACCATCGGCCATGCCATGACCGGAGGCTTTGGCGGCGGAAATTCAGAGGCTGCCAAACCTGACGTCACATATCAGGTAAATCTGATCAAGCCTCTTATGGGGATTTTTAGGTGCACCGTTCGGGGCCAGGCGCAGTAGTTGGAGAGATTTGTCTGTTTTTTTTGGGGGGGAGGTGGGCCGACTAACCGTACACAAAAAAATAATGAAACAAAATGGTAGATGACGATGAAGGTGGATGGCGATGAAGCCATCCAGTATGCGGCTGCACCCCGTGGAGACAAGCGTCTGAATGGGTGGAAATTAGGTTTACATCTATGTTTACAACATGTCTTATATGCTTAATGCTAGAGTTGAACATTATCTTTACAATCTCCAGGAGCCGTACCAGGCCCAGCCATCGTACCAGCAGCAGCCACAGCCTATGTACCAGCAGCAGATGGCACCACAGCAGCAGCAGGCATGCTCCTATGAGTTCAAACAGTTCATAGAGTGTGCCCAGAACCAGAGTGACCTCAAATTGTGCGAGGGCTTCAGTGAGGTGCTCAAACAGTGCAAGTTTGCCAATGGTAAGTCAACAGTTTGAGTTCTGTGTTTTTATTGTGTGGACTGGGCTAAGACTTCAGCATTCATGCATCTTTTGTGAGAACACACACACACACACACACACACACACACACACACACACACACACACACACACACACACACACACACACAC
>JAOPJI010000047.1:9713235-9733052 GCA_027122695.1 Merluccius productus | reverse complement strand
CACACACACACACACACACACACACACACACACACACACACACACACACACACACACACACACACACACAGGATCTAGCAGAATACACAAATGTAACATATTTGTGTTTCTAACGGCATCCTATAATGTGCGTATTGCACTTTATATAGCTGTATATAGTCAAATGTTTACAATTCAGACTTTAATTCTAACTCACAAATGCTTGCAAAACCTCTTGGGTACACCACCATACCCCCTTTCACACACTAATATCTAAAACAAACACCAAATGTGTGTTATGGAAGAAAGTTTGTATGTTGTATGTGTTTTTATACGCATGACGCAGAAATGCAATTTTCTCTAAATATGTTTTTCCCTCTACAGGTATGTCCTGATGCGGAGATACCGACAAGACTGAAAACGCTCTGTATGCCATAGAATACACTTGACACATGGTTAAAGTGATCATTTATCATTTAGGCCACAGCATATGACAGACTTGTTCTGCAAGATGTGTAATTATAGTCTTATAAATAATGTTTATATAATAATGTGGTGTGTTTCAATTTTAGATCTAGTTACCTCTGTGTGATTTATTGAGCATCACTGCTTTAACTTATCAGGCAAACTATTCAAATGGGTGGACATGAGTAGGGTATTTTAATTTAGCACTTAATTAAGCAATACAGTATTTCAAATTCTGTACATTTCATGTGGCACTCAATAAAGCTTGTTGTTGATGAAAATGGTCCTGTATTTTTTTTAAATACTTGGTGAAATAATAAATGCCACGACCCCTGGTACTGAAGAAAGAGTTGACACCTGATTCAAGGCGTGTCTACTGTAGGCCTATACCTGTATCATCAGTCAATTTGATCGGTACTCAGTTAGAAATGAAATGAAATACAAATTGAAGCCTGACCCGCAGTGCATCCTCTTCAAGTGGACCTCGTGAGAACATGCGCAGGATGGACATTTATTTTTAGCGGTCTGACATTAGAGCTCGCCCTTTTGAGAGTGCGTAATAGGGCGGCCGACCGTGAGAAAGTGCAGCTGAACAATCCCGTTTCCCGTGGACACGTTAAACCGTAATGCGGGGGATAAGAGTTACAAACAATTGCCAAATTAATTAAAAATAACCGCCATTAAAAGAGCAGCGCCACACGGTGCTGCGCGAGGCCTGGCGCGTGGCGACGCTGCGGTAAGCGATCTGTGTTTGTGTCCTCGTTTGTTTTGAATGGTCGTTGATTTCCAAAAGGTCAAAGCGCTGGAGACGGACGCTGAAGAAAGAAAGAAAGAAAACACAAATGGCAACTAATCGTGTCATGTTTTGGTCGCTTTTCTGTTTTTGTGGATTTGCGACGTTATTGAAGCCACCGTGGTGTAATTAATGTGCACGTGCCGTCACCGCGTGCGCACAATTTACCGTCCAATACGCCTAGTTTTGATTAAAATGATTATTATTATTGTATATTTATTTTAATCTCCCAAAGACACACAGGAACACATGGACTATCTGGACTGTGTGGGATATCCGCTGCATTTTGTTTTTAACGTTATTTCATCCAGGTTCAGAGGCTTCCTCCATGTGTAGCTCCAGCTGGTGCTGAAGGCGGTGCATGGCGGCGGTCTCCTGCAGGACCAAACTGACTGTAAATAACCTCACTACTTCAGTCAGATAGGTCTGCACTTTGATACACCATTTGTCTGATATTTCGTGCATGATATTTGACTTGTAAACCAAAGCGGTATTTGATGCAGGCCTGTATGGCCAAGATCAATACTGTAGGACTAGATTATAACAGTAGGCCTAATGGCATGCAGGGTTTAAGATTGGTTGGGCATTGTATGAGCACTTGGGATATTTCCGGACACTATAATAACCTATTTTCCACTTAAGAAGCTCTTTTTGTGTGTTGCTTGTCATTGGTCAGCTGTGAAGTCCAGACCTGGTGGTGGTGGTGGTGGTGAGGCAGACATGACCAAAGAGGAGGACATCCCAGACGGGGTGGGAGCCCAGGAGTTCTACGACAAATATGACCCCAAGGAGATTCTGGGAAGGTATGCTCTGGGAATAAGGAGACGCATACAACACACACACACACACACGTGACACCTGTTGGTACACAGCGGTCGTCACATCGTGGGCCCCTTTTCACAGGTGGTCAGTAGCAGGGTAAAGTAACTTCCTGTCGCTTTATAACATTAGGTCGGTTTTATTTATGGCCCGTCGCAGCACCAGCTGGTGCACTGCCATACCTAAATGAAATGCACCCATAATGAATGCGATGAGCTACACCTGTGTTGCATGCATACATACATGCATGCATGCATGCATGCATGCAGAATGTGTACATTTCTAAACCTATGATAAGTTAGGTATGTTGGTTGTGTTGTGGTCTGTTAAGCCTAATTTTTGTATAACTAACTGCTTTTTAAAAAGTGTTACGTTGCAAATCACGGCAGAGCATTTAATTAGCTAAATGTGCAGCAGCAGCAGCAGCAGCAGCATGTACTGTCTACTAGAGTAGCAGCTGTTTCTAATTGTAATACATGAAAGTCACCCCTCATGCTGCCGTGTCAGTTTCCACCAGTGTACTCTCCTCTATGCCAACTACCCCCTATTAAGTTGAGTCACATGTTAAGTTTATTAGACAAAAAAAGAAAAGCACACGCAGACTTAATTTTATCAGCCCCACACCCCTGTGGTGGACTGCTCAATGAATCAAAAGGTCAACAGAAAATCAACAGTATATTGGAAGCAGTCTGTCAATTAATCAATTACATAGTTGGTTAATACAATTTTTATTTTATTTTATATATTGTCTGTTTTTATTATTAAAGGCTAAAAACATCGAGATTAACTATGAAGCCAACTCATTTAGGTATTTAGGATTTTAGGGACAGGAAAAAGTGTGCTTGTGATATAGCAGGCTCATTGTCATTCTCAACCACTTGTCAGATGGTGGCGGTGTTATGTAATCTAAAGGCCGGCCTCCCTCTTTACAGAGTGGGCATTCATTCAGCTAGCCTTGGGTTTAGACAAAGCTTTAGAATGAACGGTTGCCTACGCTGATTGATTATGTTAGTTGGCTCAGATTCCCACACGCATGTCATTGGGTCACCGTATGAGCACATTGTGGTCCTCTGCTGGCATTCCACACAGGATACAGCGCTGCTGTATCCTAGTGACCCACATAACTATCTGGTTTGCTATGGAGACACTTTTTTAGTATCCAACAGAAGGTTATGAATACATGCCTTATAACATGTACCCAAGCAACGTGCATTTATTATTATTATCCTGCAAAAACAAATATATATTCTCATATATATTCTCAGACTCACTTGTAAGTCGCTTTGGATAAGAGTGTCTGCTAAATGGCGGTTTGAAGTGGTGCATGTGACGGTGACCATTATAATTGCGATGCTAGTGAACAGACTGGAACATTTACCAAGTATCTTAGCTTTGGCGTCCAGCTGCACACAACCCTTTGGCACACCCAAGTCATACCTTGGTGTGTCGTCTCTCCCCATCCCTCAGGGGCGTGAGCAGTGTGGTGCGCCGTTGTGTCGACAAACGCACCGCTCAGGAGTACGCCGTGAAGATCATCGACATCACCCCTTCGGACACGTTGACCGGGCAGGAGATCGAGGAGATCCGGGCAGCTACCACGAAAGAGATTGCCATCCTGAAGATGGTCTGCGGACAGGAGAACATCAGTAAGCACTTGGGTTAATCAATTGGTCAATCGGTCACTTATGTCATCTCTTTGACCCGGTCAAGAGACCCCTAAGCAACCCCCTATGAGTTCAATTTGGTAGCTGTTTATTGATGCATTACGTCAATATTTTCTGACATACCTTTCTTATTGCGTCTCTACAGTACAGCTCAAAGATTGCTATGAGTCCCAAGCCTTCTTTTTCCTGGTGTTTGACCTGTAAGTGAAACGGAACAGATTCCCTGTTGAATTATCTTGTGGAAACTGAGCTTTCATTTTTGTTTTAAGATTTTCCTTTTTTCTTCAAGGATGAAGAAGGGTGAACTATTTGACTACCTCACTGAAAAAGTTACGCTCAGTGAGAAGGAAACCAGGTGGGAACCCTCACAAACACTTGATTATTCATTCTACTGCTTTACCATGTATGTGTTATGATGTCTGAAGATTTGACTTATTGTGAGTTAGATCTTGGATACTTCAGGGTCAGGGTATTTCTTAAATGATTCCTTTTCAATAAATATTATAAAATGTAATAAATCTATTTTGAATATGATGCTTGCGTTTTTGCTGAAGCAGTCTGAGTAATGTGTGTCTTATGCAGAAAGATCATGCGTGCTCTGCTGGAGGTCGTCCAGGTTCTCCACTCCCAGAATATCGTCCACAGGGATCTGAAGCCTGAGAACATCCTGCTGGATGATGAGATGAACATCAAACTGACCGACTTTGGCTTCTCTGTCCAGATCCGACCAGAACAGAAGCTTGCCGGTTTGAGACAATTCACTCCCACCACATAACAGAAGTGCACATACTTACTTGCATACATATTTTTCCATATGGGCCAATTGATTTGGCAACATACTTAAAGTGTCTAAATTAGTTGTTTCCATTAGGTTGCACAGTCTAAGTTGACAGAGGAAACCTAGCATGGATAAAACTTAGGACAGAAAAAAACACAATCTTCTTGTGTTCTAGAATATGAGGTCAAAAAATAAATGTGTTTATGCTCTCTCTCTCTTGAAGAGGTCAGCCAAGTTCTTAAAGGTAAAGCTCTCTAGTGTTTGGTTTCCAAACCTTCTCACATGCTGTTGGCTGGTCCATTGAAGGTCAAATGTAACGGCCCACATTAAATGTGTTTGCTGCTCTCGCTGTTACTGAAAAGTTCAGAGGGTGATATGCGCACCTTTTATTTAAAGTTATACCAAAAGTGCACTGGGAACTTCATACAATTAGTTAGAGAATGGTACAATAACTTCATATGCATTTATACAGATGACTCTTGGTGTGTTTCACTGTATAGACAAAAGCTTCAGGATTTGTTGCTTCTAAAAACAGCTTATAAATGTAGACATGAAGGCATGTCTACATCTCCCTATAGCACAGCTTAAACATTTGCTACAGCTCCAGACTTTCCAATATATCAATGTTCGTCTATGGTGTCCTGTTCTGTGTGGCTCTGCCTTTTAATCCAGAGGTGTGTGGGACCCCTGGTTACCTGGCCCCCGAGATCATCGAGTGCTCCATGAACGCTGCTCATGTGGGATACGATACAGCTGTGGACATGTGAGTTTCCAGATACCGAACCTATACTGCATCCCAGTGGGTGACCTTTTAAAATAAAAGCATGCAACGTTTCCATGTCTGCACTAGGGCTTTGACACTTCAAGTACCTCAAGTGCCCTTCTTGTAGCCATATAGTACGTGAAATGTAGAGTGTAACCTTGCGAGGAGGTTTCCCAATTGGAATGGTGAACATTATGCAAACAGTATACAGACCAGGTTTGTCCTTGCAGATGGAGTTCAGGTGTCATCATGTACACTCTGCTGGCGGGTTCTCCGCCCTTCTGGCACCGGAAACAGTTGCTGATGCTGCGCATGATCCTGGCTGGGAAGTACGACTTCTCCTCTCCCGAATGGGAGGATCGCTCGGACACCGTCAGGGACTTGGTATGGTATTCACTAGGAAGGAAGACCTTTTGTTTTGTATGTTGAGAGAAACTCCTTCTCAAGAAGTGTTATATTGTGTGTGTGTCATAGACAGCGCTCTCCTTCTTTCCTCCTGTTAAATTGTCCATCTTTTGGACAGATGGACACATTAATGTCCTTGTTAGCTACGTGTTAATACAACTTGCATCACCATTGTCTGTATCCCATTGTGCTAAATATTGCAATGTTTTCAGATCTCCCGCATGCTAGTGGTTGATCCTAAGCAGAGATACACAGCCACAGACGCCCTCAACCACCCTTTCTTCTCCCAATATGTGGTGGCTGAAGTACGACAGTTTAGCCCTTACAGGCGTTTCAAGGTGAGATGGCCGGATGTGTGTGGGACATTTGAAGGTTGTATAAGTGGGATTTGTCTTAACTAAAGACTATTGGCGATAAACAAGAATATGAATATCAGGCAAATGTCTGTCCTTGCACTTATTTTTCCTAAACAGCTTAATTCAAATAAATCTTGATGCTGCATAAATAAATGGTGTGCAAGAGCCCGATCCGCTGTACAGTCCTTTTTTGTGGATAAAGGCAGCGAAAATCCCCTATGGTGGCACATCTTTCTATGGAATCTGTATCCTTATTGCAGAAGCTGTTGGCTTACATTCCACTCTGATCCCCAGGTCATATGCATGACTGTCCTCGCCACAATGCGGATCTACTGCAATTACCGCCGTGCTAAGCCAGTTACCAAGGAGGTTATCAAGAGTGACCCGTATGCAGTCAAGCCCATCCGCAAGCTCATCGATGCTTGTGCTTTCAAAATCTACGGTCACTGGGTTAAGAAGGGCCAGACTCAGAACAGAGCCGCTCTTTTTGAGAACAGTCCCAAGTTCGTCCTGCTGGCCCTCGCTGCAGAAGCGGATGACTCACCCCTGCACACCTGGTAGCCAAGTACTGCCGTTACTCAGGACACTTAATATATACCAATAAGTGATTTTCTACATGTTGACTTGATAGAGGCTAGCTCAGTAGAGTGAGCGTCATCTGGATATTGTAATACAGGGTGTAGTGTAATAAAAATGGTATGCAATTGGAAAGTGAACCCAAAAAAAATATACGCACCAAATAAGCTTAGCATGTGTGATGTAAATTGTGTGAATATACTGGTAGTGGATGAGGTGATATGCCCCCCCCAGTGACTTGAACTGTTACCAATGCAATGAAGTTGCCTGTGTGTCCAGTTTAGCGAAGATCCAAAACTGCCATGTGGACATTAAAACATGGACTTTATGTACTCAAATCCTGTCTCCATTTCTGCAGATAATTGTTCTATTAAAATGAGAAACACATTAGTCTTTAGATGTTTTATTCCAATAAAATCATGCCACGTTTACAAAGTCTAATTGATGGGTTTGCCAATGACCATTCAACACCACAGGTTTCCTTTTGAGCCTCCAGGTCTCTCAAGTGCTGTCGTAACCCCCGACCTCAATTCATCAGCGGTGACAGCGGCTTGCTTACATCATGTCATCCCCAGGCTGGATGTTATCCACCAAGGATCTGTGGGTAGAAAGTATAGACTGTAGCCAAACATTATGGTGAATGAAAACACTTTAGTTTCCATTTGTGGTTCCAAATGAGACTTTGTTACATTTAACACACGCTGAACAGTCTGCATGTGTGGGCAATGAGCCGTGTTCTCCATTACATGTTTTTAACTAGTGTACACAAAAAGTACCGGCACTAAATACTACACATGTAGTTTCCATTAAAGAAATATCAGGGCTTTACCACTGCTCAAGTCCACGCCAACCGGTTCCCTGTGGGCTGTACCATTGACAAGATGGTGTTCCTGCCCAGGTCAGCACTAGAACCTAGAAAAGGGGAGATAATGCTGATCAAATTCATGTTTCCATGTCATGACTGGGTACATCTAGACTAGATGTTCAAATCATTAACTATAACATTTTCCACTTACAAATGGTTGAGCCCACGTTGTCCCACGAATCCAGAGAAGCAGTCGACCACGCTCATGGCAAACGCCATGACCTAACCGCTACACAAAGACTGCAGGTAAGACACAGTACAGACACATCTATACATACGCATACATAGTAACAAAAACAGATTGATTACATTTGTATTCACATTGACACGGGGATAAAAGCTACAGAAGCTCCCATCCCTGAGAGGCCATGTGTGAAACGTCATCTAGCATGGTGTCTGGCTGCATTGACCACCGAGAGGCTAACACAGAATTCGTCCACGCATCATTCACCTCCACCTTAAATGGACATTAAAATAAGATTTACCTTTACATCTCCATCGCCTCTATTGCTTTCGGTCTGCCATGTGCAGATGTCGGTCTGTGCTTCACGACACTGAAAGAAAAAGGGGGCGGCCAACGTTAACCTCGTGGCCCAGTGAGGCCTAGCAGTGCGGGACACGTGGTACCGCACCGTGGACGGCGGGTCCACTTGAACATAAGACAACACGTGCTGAAGACAAAACAGCAGCAGCAGTCATTCAAAAAACGGTTTTGTATTTTGTATTCGCTCCCCGAGATGAGATATTGATGCGGCATACTTATGCAATGGCGTCTGGCTGCTTTTCACGAAACGAGTAACACAGAATTCATCCTTACATAAACGGTTACATTTACTTATATTATTTATTTATACTCACTCTCGCCCGCTTTGCGTAATGAACTCCCCCCCACACACACGTGTTCACCGCTTGAGGATCTGGAGGGAGAGTGCTGCTGTGCCGGTTTTTTTTTTTCTTCTTCTACTTCCGGTGACAAAGTGGGCGGGGCTTCTGGCGGGCGAGGCGTAAAGCCGCGCGTTCCACTTTTCGCGGGGGGGGGGCGCACGGGGAAAACAGCGACATGCAGTTTGCATAATAACCGTGCGCGTATTCACACCGCCGCTGCGATAGCCACGCATGCGCACAACACAACGAGAAGAATGTTTTTTTTAATTGTTAGCTCAACGTAAGTAATTATGTCGAGGTCTGGAAAAACGCCGGTGATTGGTCTGACCCGTGGTGGCGTCAGGGGGCGGGCTCAGTCGCCGGCACGCTTCTGATTGGCTGCGCGGCTCAGCATCCAGGCTTTCTCTTCCTCACCGCTGAACCCGATGAATGCTTTAGGCTGGTGAAGAGGCTGAGAGACGGGGTCTGCCTGTTATATCATCACCGTCGCTGCTGCTGCAACCAGTAAGTGGCAACAAACCAGTTACCGTGTGTGTGGGGACGACTTCTTAGTCGTTGTTTTTGCAAGCCCGATTCTCGTTTTGGCTTTTTGTTGTAGCTGTTGCAAAGAGGCTGGTGGTTTTTGAGTCTCATAACCTGCTGTTTTTTTCTATTCAGGTACCAATACTCAAAATCTAACGGGTTGATGTTGAATTTAGGATGCCGGATCCACGGGTTTGTGCTAATGTCCGCTGTCTTGCTGGTGACAAACTGTCATTGTCCCTGTCTTTGTGGTGTTTCCGTGCCATCTACGCTCCTCTGCTGTAACCGGGGTGACGCAACATCGCCAGTCGATGTCGCCCCTATGAGAGAGAGAGAGGCCCATCAGTCGCTCAAAAGGCGGCCTGTATTTGGCTTTTCACGCCATGCGTTTCTCAAATACACTATGGCTATTCATACATTCATAGATTCATAGATTTCCTCTTAAAAACGTGTTTCGAGCCACTTGCAACCCAACAACGACCACTGGGTCTGCTGGTTGAGAAATGAAGGACCTGCTGCTGCTGCTACGGTTTTTTGTCTCGTGACCGACATCAATGCCAGTGTGTGCGTGTACGTGTGTGTGCGCGTGTGTGCGCGCGTGTGTATGAACTGAACTGAACCCGTTTTGACATAATGTACTCTTATTCTTTGTATCTTCTTCTTCTTCTTTATGTTTTGTTTCGTGCACCGTGTGCCCAGTGTGTGTGCGTGCGCGCGTGCCACTTTTACAACCTCAAAATGTGAAATGTGGACACATTGATGCAGATGCAGAGAGTGAGTGACGTGTCGACTAACGATGGGATACTTTGTCTGTCTTTTGTCCCCCCCCCCCCCCCACCACTAGCACCACCAGCACCAGAACCAGCACCACCACCAGCACCACCAGCACCACCATGACGTCCCTATCTCAGACCCAGGAGCTGTTCCGGAGGGCAGAGGCGGTCTGCTTCGACGTGGACAGCACTGTCATCAAAGAGGAGGGCATCGATGAACTGGCCAAGTTCTGCGGCGTTGGCGACGCGGTCACCGAAATGTAATGTCTGGGGGTTGGGGGGGGGTTTGCTTTTTGGACCACCACACGCACATCGTCACTTTATTGATCGTTTTTCTCCGTTTCACGGTTTGTTTTTTGTGTTTTTCTAGGACCCGTAAGGCCATGGGGGGGTCGGTGACCTTCAAGACGGCCCTCACTGAGCGGCTGTCCATCATCCGCTGCTCCAGGGAGCAGGTGAACAAGCTGATCACGGACCACCCCCCTCAGCTGACTGCAGGTATTAAGTAAGTGTGTGTAGATCCCGAGTATATTTCCTATCCTCAATTGCCATTTGTACATTATGAATCACACAATACACATAAGAACGACTCTGTATTATTATAATTATGTGAGAGCCGCGTAAAGCAAATCTTGATATTATACGCACAAGGTGGTGGATGTACGCTATTAAAGTATTACTTGGGGATCTTTTAACCTGGACCCTATTTTCCCCATCGTTTTGGGTCTTGGTACAGTATTGAGCAACAAGGCTTCAGCCGTCAGTCACGAAATGGGCAGCAATGTCAAGCTATAAAGGGCATCGGCGCCACGTCAATGTACGTCCTTTAAAAGTACTTGCTTTGCCCCTGACCGGCTCAGATTGAGTGTCTGACAACATTATGCATACATCTTGAAATTGGATTTGTACCACCATCCACGAGTGAACGCCCCCCCGTCCTCTCATGGTTGTTCAGTATGCGCTCATTGAGTGTTTTTTTTGTGTCTCCATCCAGGGAACTTGTGGCCCGGCTTCACAAGCGCAACGTGAAGGTGTTCCTCATATCCGGCGGTTTCCGCTGCATCGTCGAGCACGTAGCAACCCAGCTCGATATTCCTCTCGACCACGTCTACGCAAACAGGCTAAAGTTCTACTTTAACGGTAAACCCGATGTCATGTGGGTTAATATCAGTCACTGGTAATTGAAGCTACCCGTGTAGACCAGCCGGAGTATGATGGGTTTGATGGTGTGCTACTATGCAACGACCAAACGCAAGCAATGTCTTGCTTGTTGTATCATTTTTGTCCGGGGGAACGGCAGATGAGGAAACGAAGTAAACATTTCACAACACTTGTATTGAAGGGTGGATAGTGCACACGCACAGAGATTACAGATTACTCAGTGACATGTGCCACTGGAGCAGACCAACAGGTTTTACAGGGGTGCATCATTACTGTAAATTCTACCACAGCAACCTTGAGAGTATGTTTTGTTAACAAAATGTACAGGTGAGCACAAGATAAACACTGTTGCATTTGCATGTCCGCTTTGTCCCATTGTTTCCTCCAAGTAGTATCTTTCAATACATGGTCTAACAATGATGCAAGTCCCACTGGATTCCCTGGAAAAAAAAACATGAACGTTGTTTGTTCAGGTGAGTACGCGGGGTTTGATGACAGCCAGCCCACGGCAGAGAGCGGTGGGAAGGGCCGGGTGATCAGCATGCTGAAGGAACAGTACGGCTTCAAGTCGGTAGTGATGATTGGAGATGGGGCCACTGACCTCGAGGCCTGCCCCCCTGCTGTGAGTGTCCTGTCAAACTGCGCTTTGATGCACTCTATTTTTCTTTCTCAATCTAACTTGTTTGTTCCTTTCCCTTTTTTTTTCCTTTCCCAGAGTGCCTTCATTGGTTTTGGTGGGAATGTCATTCGGCCACAGGTCAAAGAGAGGAGTTTGTGGTATGTCACAAGTTTTGGAGAACTACTAAAGGAACTGGAGAAGATCTAGAAGGGAACAGCTGCTCTGTTACTTTTTTATGTTTTATGCACCTTATGGTGTGCCTTCGTTGGTTTTTATCCAGTGCATGTTTTCCCCAACTCATCCTGTCAATAGTTTTATAATGAAGAAAATGTTTACACTACAATAGTGAGTTAATTTGTACCTTTTTGGGGGTTGTTTCCCCCCTGTTAATTTTTATACTAGAGAATATAACACATTTCAATTAACCACAAACTATATATTCAAGGAGTTAAATATGTTTTGCACTTTTTGCATCAACACTTTTAGTAAAAGTCGTGAAAACAAATGTGCAATGAGCAAGAAATGTTTTACATCTGTATAGAACCTGAGTATAAAAGACATCTGTGTATATGAATCTGTTGGAGTACATTTCTTTATACGCACAAGGTGGTGGATGTATATTAAAGTATTACTTGGGGATCTTTTAACCTGGACCCTATTTCCCCATCATTTTGGGTCTTGGTACAGTATTGCGCAACAAGGCTTCAGCCGTCAGTCACAAAATGGGCAGCAATGTCAAGCTATAAAGGGCATTGGCGCCACGTCAATGTACGTCCTTTAAAAGTACTTGTTTGGCCACTGACCAGTTCAGATTAAGTGTCTGACAACATTATGCAAAGGATCGCTACAGAGAAATAAAACATTTGTCTTAACTTTCGCTTGATCCGGTCTGTGTGTTATTGTGTCTCGCCAAGGAGAGTTCATAGCGAGACTTCTTGCTTACACTTTTTATCCATAAGTTTATTCAGTAGCTGGCACAAAGCTTAAAACCGTTTTTAGCGACATGCTTCAAACATGTTTGAACCAATAAAACATTTTTTTTCAAACGTTACATGCAATCTTGACAAAGTGAAAAATAAATAAATCCTTTTTTCACCAAAAGAAAAACAAAGCTGTTTTTTTTAAACGGATTACAAAAGCCAGATACATTTTCAACAATATGGCGTCGACATAAAGATGTAGGGGAGAGAACTTTGGTATGAGATAACAAGACAAAAACAGGTCCTGATTTTTGACCTAAATCTGTATACTCCAAAGTATACAATTGATAATTTCAGGTTTAATATACATTGAGGCATATGCTAGTATATGTGCCACTTTGCAATGTATATACATTATGCAATGTTAATATTTACATAACATAATAAATAGTCACTGCAATATAAAATGAGTGTATAGCTTTTTCATAACTTAAAATGGAAACTTCCCACATGCCACTGCATTTATCACGCTGTACAGGGGTTTCATTTTGTTGTCATTGAATCTTTGCTTATCTCATTACTGCGTATTTGTAATAGGACAGCTTTATTATACTCACAATGCTTTTGGCTCACAATACAATCCAACAACACTTTAGAGCTACTGTTGCCTTTTCTCTGACAAGTAAAGTAGTATTTCTTAAATTGAAAGTTACGAGCCAAGTGTTTACCTGCGTTCTGTCTTTGATTCTATGCTTTGAATAAGTGACGATTGTTGGCCTGGTAAGAACCAAAAACAGCTAACTTTGAAGGGAGGTTGTGTTGCCAAGCAACAGCGAGAGGAGTTTGAAACCTGTGATGGCAGTGATGTTTATAACAGATATAGCGTTCCAAAAGGTTCCTTGGCTTTCCAAACGGCTTCTCGCCTTACTTTAGCGGGGACGCCTTGGTTGGGATCATGATCCTGGACTCCATATGCTGAATAAGAGGAACTGGAGAAAATAAAAACACAAAATGGTTGCATTACATCAAAAAAAATCTTGCCACATAGTCTGAGTGGAGTGTTATGCAGTGCTTGTCTTTATGCATGTATGCATTTAGTTTGGCTTTTTCCTCACCTGTGTAGTACACCATTTCGTCCCACCCCTCGTGCTGCCAGGCTGCGTTCCTTGTGTTTTCCCTAGATTGCAGGTCTTTGTAAGCTGCAATGACAAACAACCATTCACACTACTGTGCTGTACACATTGCTTCAAGACTTTTAGAGCTATCCTACTTATAGTATGACGTATGTCGAAGTGAAACAGATATTTAACGTGCAAACAAAACATAGAAGGAATGTTTTTTAATCTTGGAAAAGGATTTGAGTGGATCATGGGTTCCAGTGGCATGTATTAGCACATTGCAGGCTTTATATGATGCGGAAGGGAAATTATATATTATTGGTTGAAAATTAGTTGTCACAAACAAAAACAAAACAAGAGCTGTAGAAAAGGCAACGTTTATGACATTTGGATGTAAAATATCTATAAAAAAGCAAAAGAAAAAAAGAATCCCACATTCATTTAAAACGGGGTTATGGACCTATTGGTCTAACTTAGTAGTGCATATGCTAAAGAAGGAATTTATATGCTAGGCAAGTCCTTGTCGTGGAATATATGAACTATACAACACATAAAATATATAAGCTTATATAGTATATAGTTAATTAAATAAACCTTTGTATAAAGTATATTTGTACATACAGGTATCGCTCTTTCCCTCCCCAATTGAAAGGTAGCATTTGCATTTTCACTGGAGCCACAAAACTGGCATTGAGGCCATGCCACTTTACTCACTTCTTTATTGTTAGATTCCTTTAGTTATCTAGCGTTTACATGTCTACCACCTATAGTGTATTGCACATTAACTTGTCCTTTCCCGTCATGGTTGGTCACAGCCATGGCCAACACTCCACGATGGTCACTCCCCTCACCTTTTGTTTCCTTAGGTGTTACTGCCCACAATGTGAAAGTTTCCCTATAAGTATCATGTACACCCATTGTCTCATTGAAGATGCTTGGTCAATGCTCCCATGTGTCTTCCCATGATCATGCCTTAATTAAATCAAATACTTAGCTATCAACAAGTGTCCTAAAAGAAATCATTCTTCATCAGTCCTGCATGCACCTTACCCCAGAGGTGATGCACCATGTAGAGGTTACCGATCTGAGAGAAGAAGCCTCCCACTGCCTCGCTGTTGTGCTGGCGAAAGCCGATGGCTCTGGCCCTGCAGAGAAGAACACGGTTGATTAGAAGGCAGACCCAACAGACTTCACTGTGGAAGGAGCTGAATCAAGGCAGCGTATGTTATGTGTTTGTCATTATTGGTGACATACCATATAGAATTAACTATCATCATGTATTATGATTATTCTTCTTTGGACTGGCTTGCATTGGGCAAAATAGTGTGCATTAGACCCGATTGTTTGATATATGGTTTGAATATTTATTATTTGTTTATTAAAGGGCCCCTATTTTACCACCAGGTGTGAGTGATTAGCCATTAAAAGCCATTGCTATTGGCTAGATCAGTCTACCAGCCTACCCAGTGGACTGCACCAACTGGTAGGCTAATCTATCCATCATACATCTGAGTGGACACTCCCACTTGTGATGTCACTAGAGGGCAGATTTAAAAATGGCTCGTAATGGCTAATCACACACACACCTGGAGCTAAAATAGGGGCCCTTTAAGAAAAAAAAAAGAATTATTTAAATTATATCATCATAATGACAATTATAAAACATGCCTTGACAAATGATTAAGTAGAAACAGAATTTTATGTTTCTCCGAAAGTATATTAACATTTTTGGTTGCCATAGATTGCTTTAGTGATTCATTTAGTCAACATTTTAAATGCCCAAACCTCTTCTTTCATTTGAGTGTTATATTTGAAACCATTATATAATGGTTTCACATAAAGGCGTGTCAAAATCTAAAATAAAATAAAAAGGGAAAGAATATTATTAAAGTCAAGGTTACGCAGAAAACTGTATAGCTCAAATTTAATTTACAATTTGCAGACAGATAACAATATTGACAGGCAAAACTCATCTTAGCTGTAAGTCAGTTCATAACCATAAGCCTTTACTTTATAGGTTGCTTTTAGAGAAGCCAAATATATGTGTTTTAATTTAATTAATTTTTATTTTAGTCATTTAGCTAATGATTTATCTGTAGGGACTTAGTGAACAGAGATACTTCTGGCTCAAGGATGCTTACAGGTAGGCAGCCATTGGGGAAAGAACCAGTACCTTTCAGGCTAAGAGTCGAAAACCCTAGCCACTGTGCTATCCTATCCACCACGCACTGAGCCTGCGAGCATAATGGTAGGATATCAAAATAGGCTCTGTCTGGGGAATGGTTCTGATTAATGAGGGAGAACTGGTTTCATGTGATCCAAGTGTTCTGTAAGTACAGCAAAGCTGAAGTTCAAATAAAATCATGCTGTCTTACCAGTAATTACCCCACTCAATCATGGTTCCAGGCTAGGCAAAAAGAAAGAAGAAAAGTTGTTGTTGGGAGTTGTGTCTTGTATATGAACTTAGTTTTATCCTTTTTACCTTGTGTGCTGGTACATTTCCACTCTACACGTACGCAACCAGTTGCTTCATGTTATTGCCGAAAGTGTTATGGCTGCATATCTTATTGTCAAGGACGTCTGGAACGGTTGATATCTGGCTGCACCCAAGGTAAAGGTCATTTGCCGTTTTTTTCCAGGAACACAAAATGTAGTGCGAGCTAAAACTTGTAATTTTGAGACAGAATTACACAAAGGCAAAAGACACAGGTTCTTAGCCCACGTCATGGTGTGGTGCATGAGCAATCATGGCACCCAGGATAAACCAGCTATCACCACACACACTCAGGAGAGAGCCACTGTCATGGCAGCATGTACCATCTGCTCGGCTTTTAACATCTTCCATTTCCAATAAATGGATATTCTCAATCAACATCTACCTGTGTCCTGTGTCGGAGGGGCCCAGCAAAAGCCACTTATGTGGCGTGTGGCAGGAACCACTGCTACAATTAGATTAGATTTTTCATCAAAAACCTTACATAGAAACACTGGCAATCTACTAACACGGGTCCAGACTGAAAGTTAATGTTATCAAAATGAAAAGGTCAACAAAGGCAAAATTACATTGAGATTAAAAAAATTACAAGCATTTTTTTTGCTGCATCCATATCATACACAGCATCCACTGAATACACAAGAGAAAACCTGTGCATTATTTTGTGCAAGTACATGTTTGTTCGACCAAATCCATTCAGGTTAACTCTAGAAGGCTACCATCTTTTTTTCACACCCAAAAGATAGTCGCTAGTCACGGTCCCAGACAGTGACTACAAGAACCCCCAGTCAATCGCTCACCCTGAGCTGGTAGGACCTGAGCTCATAGATGTTGGGGCCGTCTCGGGGTACCGGTTCGTTCCAGAAGCTGAACTCCAGGAGCAGCTGGTTCCTACGAGAGAGCAGCATCTTACCCCGCTCATTTCGGTAGTCCATGAACTCCTGAAACATAAAAAGCAAACAAACAAACAAAACACAGGTCAATCCACAGATTAAGTGCTGCAATGTACTTGCTTGTCAGCAATTGTTGGTGGACTCAATAACAGTGATAGTGAGAAACACATGTGACATATGCAGCTGTACCTTGTTCTGCCTGAGCTTGGTCATCACCTCTGTAAGAGCGGGATAGCCTCCTCTGTAGCGCCACAAATGGACTGGAGCAAAATAGAAGCAAATGTTGAACAGATGTGTCATGGAAGAATGCATTTAAATCCTCACAAACCCACAGCTTAGAGTTATGCATAGTTAAGGGTAGAGTTCTGGTCGGAGGATTTGAGTATGCAAAGCATAGCGAAATTATGTAAATGTGCATGTTGTTGTGATTAAGTTAAGATTCCCGTTTGGTCATAATCTGAATAACTTGAGTCACAATCCGAACTTCTTTCCCAATTCACATCGTCATTTAGTCATTAGTCATATTTTTAACAGTTAAAACATGTATCAGAGACGGAAACTCACCCGAGATGAATGTTACAAGTAAATGTGTAGCAGGTATAGATTGAGCAATGTTATTATTATTATTATTACTTCTGCATTGGCTGTTTGGCTCTACCATGCCAACATACCAATAGGGGTCAGTATACAGTAAGCAACGTCCCAGAATAGCCCTCCTCAGAATACAACGAAGAAGAAGCCCCGAAGGAAACCACTCAAGTGCAACTTCAACTATGCAATGCAACTATACTAGAGATGCATAGAAAACAACACGGAGCCATTAAACATTCATGTGTGATGGTAAACACAGTAGTCCTACCAGCCTGGTCCTGATCTCCATACCAGGTGTTCCAGGTCCCTACCAGCTCACAGGGGTAGTACTTATCCGCATGGATAGATGGCAGGATCTCCTCACTGTGGGCAATCAACAACAAAAGGGCTCAACAATTAATCAAAATATTATCAAAATCGCAATATGGCCAAGTGCATTACCCAAATCGCAGGAGCTGCAATTTTTTGATAAGGGTTAAATGTATACATGTAAATGTACAACGCCATTATAAATGAAGTACTGTAGTGCTGCAGAGAAGCCCTGGCCTACACATTTTTTTCTCCAGATGTAAGAAAATGTGTTTGTTTGGTACAGACCCCAACAAATGTCACATCTCGATTTTAACAGTTTTTTTTTGTGAAAATCAAAATTGTGATGCAAAAATGATCACCCACTAATAGTGAACCATTTCGCAATCGCAATTTCTGTCAAAGACAACAATCAACAAGGTAGTCTGTCAGTTTGTCTTTTTCCATCAAGGACCGGTTTCTAAAAGAGGTGTATGTGGACTGGAAGCAGAGCGCCTCTGGGGCATCTTAAGTAACCGCCAGGGCATTCTTCGATTGGCTGAAGCCACGCTGGCATGCCAATCACCTCACAGGAATAGCTCTGTTGACATTTTCAACAGGACAAATACTAGACTCTCTATTACTATTATCTGCCCAGGTCTCATAGTCCGATGCTGAACTACCCTCTGCTGCTCACCTAATACTATAACCTAATACTATTATTATTATTGTTAGGTATAGGTTTATATAAAAAAGTAAAACATACACATACCATATTTTGTTGTATGCATCAGCGCACTCTGGCTTGACATTGTGAACTGCAAATAAAATCATGATACAAAAAATAAATATCATGTGACGATGATATTACCGTAATAATAATATTAAATAAACGCCCCTTAAAGAGTCACTTACACTGAATTTTGTACAGGTTGCTTTCCTCATTTTTGGTCAGCAGATTGGCGTGGGCATCTTTCCTGGGATCAACTTTCCTTACAAAGAGTGACTTGAACCAGCTGTCCTCTTTGTATCTAGTGCTCGACACTGCCAGGCCCCTGGGAAATAAATCACATCAAATAATAACAATTTTTAAAAAAAGGAACCAAGATGTTATTTTGTTTCTATTATAGTCATTATATATTGCATTGAATAGCCTATTGATAAAGGCTTGCACCATGTAACATGCAGCTGTCATTATACATTATGGATATGGTAAACAACAGCCAGCCCTTCATGACACATTAGCATGCATAGTGCACCATTACTTTGCCAAATGTGCACGTTTGTGGGCAGGTCGACAGGTGGACATGTTAATGCCATCTAATGTGCTTCTTAAAACACATAAAGCTTTTATACACAAAGGCAAAACCCAAAGAAACCAACCAACATATGACCTTGAGCATGCACACTGCTCCAACACAAGAAGCCAACAACATCCACTTCAAATGCTCTGACCCCCTTTTCCCCTTTCTTTTTCAGCAAACAAAAGGGTACATGGTGTCCTTTCTTATTCTTCTTAAAATACCCCCCCCCCCCAACATTAAATCACTGTTTAAGGACACATGATAGTTGAAGCTTCATGTGATCTTGTCAGCAGCCCAGTGGCTAGTTGGGGCGCTAGTGGGGCTAGTAAGGCTAGTGGGGCTAGCGGGACACGACAGCACCTTCACAAAGTCAGGAGTAAATATCACGAATGCTGAACATGCAAAGTGAACGATAATTGTCCCAACCTGCTCAAAATGACGGCTTGACCTGCGGAACTGGCCATGTTGTTGGCCAGGTATAAGCCATTGCTTATTCTCTGAAGGACTCGCGTCGCCATCTTCCAGCTCTAAATGAGAAAGGCGTCGCTCCCCAACCTGACCACAGGGCGGCGGTAGAGTACCGTGCTGTGTGGACCCTGTACTGAGGACACATCCTCCTCCCTGGACCCTGCCTGGTACTGAGGACACATCCTCCTCCCTGGACCCTGCCTGGTACTGAGGACACATCCTCCTCCCTGGACCCTGCCTGGTACTGAGGACACATCCTCCTCCCTGGACCCTGCCTGGTACTGAGGACACATCCTCCTCCCTGGACCCTGCCTGGTA
>JAOPJI010000047.1:9690485-9707368 GCA_027122695.1 Merluccius productus | reverse complement strand
TGATTGGCCGAAAAAAAAAAAAAAATCCAGCCCTCTGATTGGCCGAAAAAATCCAGCCCTCTGATTGGCCGAAAAAACACTACACATTTTAAATTTAACAGCTTTATTTAATAGCAGCCTCGCTTAGATCCTTCTAACCACAGATCCTTCTCTCTCGTCTCTCTCAAAGGACATTTACACTAACAACACCAACATGACAAAGTTTGCGTGTACTACTAGTTGAGGGAGGTGAAAAAGGTAAATGCTTAAAGTTTGAAACCCCATGGTTAACATATTATTAGAGTCAGTGAACTGCCACCAACATACATACAAAAAACCTGTTGAGTAATTGGCTTAACTTTTTTCAAATAACCTCAGCATCTTGACATTATTTGGACTCCTGTGTGTTTCCAATTTAATAATGTTTTTCTCACTATGTTTTTCTCACTACAATAAGTGCTTTAAGGCGTTAAACCTCACAGACACCAATCCAAGATTTAACCTCCACGAATGTGTTAAAACAACGCGACCAGTCACTTGTTAGTCTCCTCCTCCTCCTATGAACCAAAATAAAGATGAATCGGTCTGAAATACTGACCTGGGACGTCTATGATTTTCCCTCTAGTGTTAACGAGGTGCGAGAGCTCATAACATTTGGAGTCCTGAGTTGCACTCTTTGTAAGGCACTGCAGCCCCGGCGCTCATGCACGCCCTGGGAGATACTCATAAACCCTTCATAAAACCGGGCCGATGTGTTCAGTTAAGTCTGTTTCCTTTAAGGTGTTATTAAGTGCCATAAGTAACTTTAGGGCAAGTATGCCATGTTTATCGTATTTGTCTATTAGTTTACAGTGACACATTTTATGTGGGGTTGGAAGAAACAGTCTCTTGTCTGTGTTTGAGATGTTTGGTGGCGAAGCCCTTTGACTTGGTACGAGTCAGGCGAGAGTCCAACTTGGGACCCTATGCAGTTTGCATGCCGGTCTAACAGATCCACGGATGGCGCCATCTGACGGTGTACACGCCCTCTCCCACCTGGACATAAGGGAACACGTACGTGAGGATGCTGTTCTTAGACAACAGCTCGGCATTCGATGCCATCATCCCCTCCAGACTCGTCTCCGAGCTTGTGGACCTGAGACGGGGAGACCCCAGGTGGTGAGGAGGTGAGGCCCGCACCTCCTTCATGGTGATCACCAACACAGGTACCTCCTAGGCCTGTGTGCTCGGTCCAGCTCTGGTTCTCCTTGTTCACACATGACAATTGGTAGGAGGAGGTAGGAGGAGGTTGGTACTGTGCAATGCACAGTACCAACCTCATTGTCAAGTTTGCTGACGAGACGACCGTTGTGGGCCTCATCACTGCAATCGATGACTGACAGCCTATAGAGAGGAGGTCGGTACCCCGGCAGCATGGTGTCAAGACAACAACCTCTCTCTTAACGTCAGCCAGACAAATGAGATGTTTGTGGACTTGGGGTGCACGTCAACAATGACCTCACCTGGTCTGCCCACACAGACAAGGTGGTCAAATCCGCTAGGAAATGTCTCTTCTTCCTGAGGAGACTGAAGAAGTTTGGTATGGACACGGTCATCCCCACACACTTTCAAAGATGCACTATTGAGAGCATTCGGACTGGCTGCGACACAGCGTAGTTCGGGAGCTGCACAGCCAAGGACCGTAAAGTCTTCCGAAGGGTTGTCAGGACTGCAGAACACATCGTTGGCGGCGTGCTCCCAGCCCTCCCGGACACCTACCTCAGACGCTGCCTCGGCAAAGCTCTCTGGATTACTAAGGACTCCCACCATCCCAGCACATAAACTCTCCACGCGGCTGCCGTCTGGCAGGCGACACCGGCGCATCCGGTCTCGCACCTGCAGACAGTTTCTATATCCGTAAGAAATTACAGACTGTCGAGAAGCCATAAAGACTGTCGAGAAGCCATAAGGCTTCTCGACAGTCTGTGATTTCTTACCTTCATGTGTCATTTTCTAAACTTATTAACCATAATAATTCAATACCTCATACTTCTGTATAACTTTGACTTTTGCAGACAACTGGATTTTGGAGACTTTGGATTTTGTATATTGGATTTTGTTTATTTTAGTTTTTTCTAGTATATTATGTCCTGAATAGGAAGCTGCTGGTGACTTGTCATATGAATTTCAGTGTCCAGTCTGACTGTTGTTCTGTGCATCTAGCAATACAAGTTTGAACTAGAACTTAACATTTGATAAACATGACTCTTAATATTAAAACAATACATTATTGTGCTATGGTTGGCTGGATGGAGCAACTGAACAGCAGCTAAGTTTGGCTGCTATTTATAGAGATAAAGGTGATGTGGTAGGATGGCAAAGTCATTACAGGAAACAATGTTTTCAGACTGTTTCCCAGGGAATGAAGTTCATTGATATAGGTGGCTGCTCCTTGACCTGAGTTGGACATTTCCCATATCCCACAACATGGTATTTATTAGGGAAATATCTTCAAGTTACCAATCAAAATCTTACCATCCTAAACCATTGGCCGTCGTTATTCTGACTTCCTACTTATTGACAGGGCTCCATTATAGCTGATTTCTGAGTTTGTTTATATATGTAATTTTATTTTATTTTCATTTTTTGCAGTGTTGAGCTCATGGGAATGTTTGATGGCATTGAGAAATCTACGTTTGCATGTACACCAGAGGTCATGGGAAATTACAGAGGCCGTCACCTCTCCCTGCAAGGGTCATCTGTTTACGTTTAGTGAAATTGTTTTTGCATGATATTCCCATAGAATAAACTCTCACATAGCCTTCACATATCCTCTTGTTCCAACCGGGCTGGAAGTCTTTGTAAATCTGTCTTAAGTTAACTTATATGGCTGTGTGCTGACAACACTTTGGAAATGCTTAATATAAGATTGAAATACATTTGAACACAAGCAGGAGCATACTGTGTGTGTGTGTGTGTGTGTGGGGGGGGGGGGGTGGGGGGGGTATATATGTATATAATATATATACATTTATTTTAATCAATTCATTCATTTTTAACAAAGAACAGTTGTTTATAATGAGAACCTGTTAAAGACAAAAAAAAAGATCCTCTAAACGTTTCCAACTGGAAGGAATTCTTAATGAAAATGAGTGGCCAACTTCCCGATCCCTAGAGAGGTGTGCATGCTAATATATTGCTGTCTGCAGACAGGTGAACGGGGATATCGGGGTCATTTGAGAAAATAATTATATATCATTGTCAACTTAGGTAATGCTTGTAATTTGTTCATAAACCGAATTACTAAAAGGTAAAAAAAAAAATATATATATATATATAAAAGGTACAATCATTTGATTTACATTGGATGATGGATTTTGCACTTCTGTGAAAAGGCCTTACATTCGTCGGGGCAGAACAATTTTGAGAAGAACATTACCTTACTTGTGCTGCAACTTCACACTGCAGTTTACAAAGCAGAGCATTGTAGTGTATTGTAATGAGTTATATATATAAATTATATATATTTATATATATAAATATATGCACATAGGACAAGATGAAGCTAAAGTTGTCAACAAACTGGTGTGTTTTGTGAGTAGAGCAAGTCCCATGATTGTTTTTAACATTTCAAAAGATAGATACCAAACCCTATCTGAACCCCTACCCCATCCAGGATTAATAAAGTGTTATCTTATCTTATCCTTATTCTGTTATTGTGTATATAATAGCTGTTTGAACATTTAGACACATTGCTTCATGAATTGTGACAAAACATGGATGGAAATAATAATAATAATCCATGTCAACAATAATTGTTTCCATGATTAATCTTTGTTAAGATGGTCTGTTCCTGGAGGTAGATTCTTCTTGGACTGTAGATAAAACGAATCTCTTGAATTACTTCATCTAATCATTATCTCTCTGACATTCACCAAACCAACCAGACATGCACACACACATGCACACACAAGTTCACAGACAGGCAGACACATGCACACAACATCACCCTAATGACAATAATAATTTAGAACAAAAAAAAACAACAGCCCAAAGCATTTGATGTTGCCAAGTTTTGGGTTTCATTTTAAAATCAAAAGTCTAGTCGTTGCTAAGAAAGCGTGACATTTGAAACAAATCATGTCTGGACCATGACTTATCTCCTGCCATGAGTCAACAGCAATATGTCAGCAGTGCTTCACATTCTTGGTCTGTTTGTGTTTGTCTCAGAACAACCTTGGCAAGTGACGCTCATTCATTTTGTTTTAATGTGACCCCCATGAGGTGAGTGACTCTGCATGGCTCTGTCTAACACACAGTTACGCAGGAAACAAGGGGATCGTTTTTTTTCAAATGTGAACTTTAAGGACCTTATTTTACCTCTTTCATATGTCGATATTGAAGTTACCTCATACATGTGGCCTTGTAGCCAACAGTGAAATTAAAATGTCATACGGAAAATGTTATCTCGTCCTAAAGTGATTTTAAAGGAATTCTGTATTTCTTTCTGCATGTATTGTGGCCACAGTATGTTGTAATGTGGCCACATCAGAAAGCATTATTACAACTATTGAGAACTTGCATTGCCTTCTCTTCTAAGCATTCAGACTTTATTGTACAGGGCATGTCAACTGGTCTATTACTTTCTTGGAAACACACCACCACCACCTAAAGTGATGGTTTTACATCCACTTGGAAAGTTATAGCTTCTCTTCAAGGCTTATTTTGATAGAAATATTTTATCTGATAATATTTTATCTGTGCATTGTATTGTTTTATGATATTTTATCTTTATATAAAGATGTACAGCCTAATACAAATATTATATTATTTAATGGAGATCTGTAATTAGATGACATGTTTGATACAGGGCAGGCCTACTCTTTACAATAAAAGTTGTAAAAGTTGTAAAAGTTTTAACCATTTTAACTGTCTAATGCCATAAGCGGAAAAGAGGGAAACAAGCAATTTTGCCCAAAATTAAAATAAATCACTTGCATTGCATCCTCTGTCATGTCTCCTTGGAATAGCAAGAGAGAAGAGCTCGCAGTGAAAGCAGAAACGGTAGCAGTCATTTATGTTTTACTCCTAATCAACAAAAGATAATAATTTCATGTAGAGAGTTGACAAAATCCCATGAGACATTGTTACCCCCCCCTCCCTTTAATACTGGATAGGAAAGTGTTGCAAGGTGCCAGCGACCACATTGTATTCATTCGTTCTCATCGAGTATAGGCTACATAAATATTTTTTACGTTTTGTTAGCCTGTCGTGATGCTGGCTATAATGACTAACAAATGTTATCTGGAAGACATCAATATTCAGTTTCAGAGAGCATATTTTGTGTCATGAGTGGGAATTAAGTAAATCTGTGGTGTGTGAGTGAATCTTTGGACTAATCAACCAAGTCTTTTGAGCAACTTGTATCCACTTTAACTCGTGCCATTTAAAGGGTAAACCATTGGATTAGACTAATGAGGATGTTAGGCCTACATGTTACAGAAACCTTTCTGCCAATGGTTAAGGTGAACACATGGCATTAAATCCAAAACACGTTGTATTGTCAAGGCCCGTCCAACCATGAACCTTTACGTCCATGCCAGATCTTATGTCTGAACACAAACGGGCCCAATAGTTAGTCTACATGCCATACCACTGTTACACAGAAACATTATTTTCCTGGCTAGGTTTGTGGAAAATGTCTGGCAGACTATCCAATGTTTCTGCAACATCTTGCGTGTCAATCTGTGGTTAAGACATTATCATTTGATGGTAGAAAGAGCAATGTGGATATCTTTACGTACAGACCCATGGTAGCCTATGTTTCTCAATTATTCTTCAAATTCGGTTGCAGTTATAACTGGTTGTTCTTTCTATAGGAAAAGTATGAATTTACTGTAGGTGAGCGCAGGTGTCAAACCAACAACAGGAGCTGGGGAGCCCCCTAGTGGCCAGGACTAAGTAAAGCAACTCAAGATGATGTAGCCTATTGCTTAGACGGCCCATTATTTCACAAAACAAATTAAGTTCACTCCAAGTTCTCACAAGGGTCTATATTTATCATTCAATACAACAAATACGTTCCTGCCAGAATATAATAACTCATAACTAAGGTGCTTACACTTTAATTGTGTTTTAATTTATTTTATTTTATTATTAGGCCTATTATTCTGCTACGAACATGACTAATCGAGCCTGTTGACATATGAGTGTATGAGACTTTGAATGTGGATCAACCGTTCCCACCCAGGGCTCAGCACTCATGACAGAGCAAGGGGCCACAGAGGTTGAGAGATCTGATTAGAGCAAACGAAAAGCAGTCATCTCGGACCAAAGATAACAACATGAGTACAACAGGGAGAAGGCATGGCGGGAACAGCGGAGCAAGGCCAAAGTCATTCAGTTGACGAGGCAGACCCAGTGGGCAAATACCAGTCCGGGGAGAATGGCAGCTTGTTCTGTAGGGTGTTATGCTAAGGGTGTCCCCAGGATACATTTTCCCACAACAACCCTTTCTATTGGGTGTTATGTTAAGGGTATCCCTCAGGATGCATTTTCCCACAACAACCGTTTCTATTGAAAGAAATCGTTGAGGTTTAGGTGAAACACAAAAAATAAAGTAGGCCTAACCCCTTCACTCTGCAGTTCCACTACAATACAATCTAGTCAATGAGATTGTGTTATGTGACATCTGAAATGTCTGTTATAAAACAAGCCAAATACAAAACACTTTCATACAACAGAATATAATAATTGTATTGACACTTGTATTACTTGGAGTGGTAACACTATTCTTTGGACAATTGCAAACACGTTGTAAGAAATAAACACGGAACTCACATTGGGTCACGATTGTTAACATTTACCGAACACAGCCTGTCCTCTCATTTTTGCATGTTGTGTTGCTGTTGAAAGAAGGATTAATGCAAGTAATTTAAGCAGATATGATTTGCACACTATTGGCATTAACATTTCAACATCTGTAACAGACCGGTCTTTCGGTGGAACACCATATCTTCAAAGAAATTATTTAGTCTTATTCAAATGCTCTTCTGCCAAACATGAGCTCTATAGGAAAAAATGCCCTCCTATTTAAAAAGTCATTTTTATTTTCAACCATGCCTCTGATTAAATGGCTCAACATGTAGTCGAGGTTGTTGTTTTATTACACTCTGTATTACACTCTTTCATGAGGGTCTCATGAAATCTCATAGAGGCATAGAGGGATTTTCCTCAGAACTGTCTAGAAAATAATGTATTTTATCTATATATACGACAGGCATAAATGCCTGTCGGGTCCTATTACAAAGAAGGGAATCTCAAAAAGAGTAGACATGCTCTGTAGCTGACTGAAGCAATTTATTCTATGACTGACATCATTCACAATTATTCAATGAGTCATAGTGAATCCCTAGATGTATATTATATGTACAGAGTTCAAACATAAATCCCTATTTTCTTATTAAAGTAAAAGAAAACACTCTTATCCATAGATGTCATCCATCACAATTTCCCATCATCCTTTCCGGAGTGTTTTATATTTACTTCAAACTGCATGTTGCGAGAGAGCAGAGATCATTCAAATATTATGTACAAGAAGAGATAGAGATGTTTTTCTATTCAAAATATTGCGTCGCACCACACATTGGCTGTTTGAAATCCCGTAAGTGCATTACCACAGATATGACTGAATCAATATATAATGCCTTCTGTTTTAAAATTGAAAACTTTGGTTTCTCCAAGCATAGTTTGCTTACATTATCACATTTGGAACTAGAAAGTCATGATGATGATATAATGCAAACAAAAATGCATCTGCGGCTAGTGCAATGTATTTTGGATACAATATAACAATTAAGCTCAAGGATATGAAATATAAACATTGCCTGTTGTCAAATAACAAAGATGGAAAAATAATCCAGCTGGCATAGGGAATGATTTTGCAGTGATGACAAGAGTAATCACTGAGGAACAATCTATCTGCACTCCTCGATATATCTTTGGAAATGACTTAAGATTGCGTTATGCCACTCTGTTAACAATTGGACTATGTTGCTCCATCTTTTAATCCCACCATACCTCATTCTAGCACAGTGACTTGGCGAACCGCATGAATCTTTGATGTGGTCTGATGAAGAAAAAAAAAAAAAAAAAGAAGAGGCCTGAAGTATTTCGGCTCGATTGTTCATAGTGAATCCCCCTTTGAAGTAATGCAGATTAGACTGTCTCTCTTTTGACCGGAGACATTTAAATGTAAAATAGTGTTTATCCTTCTGTGGGTCAAAGGATGTACCAATATAGATCATTGGAGCGCCTGCTCACACAAAGGGGTTTTTATCTTATCTGTTGAGAAACGCTGGTAGGGGGAGCAGGGAATGACTTCCTGTTGCAGCGTAAGCCAAAAGATAGAGGAGATTTACAGCACTTGGGCCAGCATTAACACCAGCTCTACTGGAGGTCGCTGTGCTGCAACCCGAGGCCGCTGGCTGACTCCATCATCCATTAATAAGTCTGCAGAAAGGGCCTCAATGGTGCTTTCAACGTGCCGTGTCACACAGCGTGTCTAGGGCCACACCTTCCAAAAATAAACTGATAGTCCTTTAATGGCTTGACCTTTTTATCGTCTTGGACGGGAGAGGAGGACTGGAGCAGCGCAAATGATTTCACAAGAGCGGGAGATCACGCCAGGTCCTTTAGAGAAGTCGTTTCTATTCCCATGTCTGTAACGATATATCGGCCCTTCTGAGGGCACACAAGGTTTATTACGCTTAAAGTGGGAGGAGCCTGTGTGCTTGGTTAGATTCGACCTAAAGCTTTTACAAGGACTTACAAGCAGAACCAAGTTGTTGTTGTGTTGTTACGCAGACTTGCTGCTGAAATGGGAAAACAAATGACAGTTTTCTATTTTAGAAGCACAGATAACATGATAAATATGATGATATAAGTAAACCTATTGAATATTGAATTTAAAATGAAGCACCTCACTCTCAACAGGTCTGGAGAGTTTGTTTGCCCTTTAACTAACTTGAGTCCAACATGTAAATGCAGTCCCTGGGATGGTTGAGGTTTAAAAACATACAAGAGCACATAAACACATTCGCACAGAGACATAAGCACATTAACACATAAAAACACATACACACATGAGAGTGAAACACCTCACACCCAGCAGGTCTGGAGAGTGAGACACCTCACTACCTGCGGGTCTGGAGAGTGAGACACCTCACTACCTGCGGGTCTGGAGAGTGAGACACCTCAATCCCAACAGGTCTGGGGAGAGGGCCGGGGAAATGTAAGGTGTTTTTTATTCTCCTTGTGTCAACTTTCTGACTAAACTGGAACTGCTTACTTCATTAACTCTCTCTCACACACATACACACATACACACACACACACACACACACACACACGCAAGGAGAACAATGATGCCAGGCCCTTCCTGAGCATGTTCGCTGGACATTTCACAGACGTTACGAAATGGTTTTGCCCCATTAAACACTCACACAGTCCCGCCAACAACCACATCCAGTAATTAACAGGCCGGGGGTTTACAGTGGAGCTCCGTGTCGGGGCCCTCCGCACTGGGATCCCGCGTAGCCAGGTGTCTGAGAGATTGTACAGGACTGATCCCTCAAAACACGCCATTTCCTAACTCAGTTCAACAGTGTACCTGTTCCATGGAGAATTGTTTACTTTGAATCATGTTGGAGATTATTTGTTCATTAGTTCTGAATATCATCTGAATTGAATTTTCTTGATTTTTCTTTTTCTAATGAACAAATAAACTTAGTTCTGGCGTGTGCAGAGTCCTAAAGTGTGTAAAGGTTATCCTTGGTGGAGAAAATAAACAGACCAAGCAGCATAACTTCATAGCCTGTGATTATCATTTTGCAAAGGGGAGCTGGAGAGTATTGAAGCAGAGCATATTTCACTGTCAGTTTAATAATTAAAGTATTAATATACTACAACTGCATCCAACCACTGGATCAAGTTGACTTCTACAACAGCAGTTTAGCAACAACTACACAGATAATTTAAACCATCCCAATTTATTTTCATAATGTGTAGAATTACAAACTGACATTTCAAACGGACACCGTGCGAAAAACAATGGAGACCGCAGCCAAACGATATTGAACGATATCCATACCTTCTTTAGTCAGCAAATAACGACCCCTTGAGCTCTTTGCAGCGCTAGATCAATAAACAGATGCTCAGTGGAAAATATGATAGCTGGTGTTAGTGTTGTTTTCCGGGGGACTTCCATAGGACTGTGTCCTCAGCTGGTCATGTTTAGATGGTATGCTAGTGGGCGCGCGCACGCATGAACCGTGTGTTCGGCGTAGCGTAAATCAGCCACAGCGCCTCTCGGGAGAATGTGGGAACAGCGGCCTTAATCAACAACAGGGATGGAGAATGGATTTAAGGCCCGTATTTCACAACGCTAAACCGTACAAATTGGACATGTTACAAATTTTACAAGGCGGGAATTACATTTGCGGCGCTTTGGGGCTTAACGGGGGATGCCCGTTAAGCCCCCGAGGCGCCGCCAAGGTAATTACCGCCTTTGGTTATTTTTTTTTAATATATATATTTTGTCCAGATTTACGTAAGCATTTCCCTGACTTGTCCGTTCTCCATGACTGCATAACTTGGACCAGTAAGTGTTTGGAATGGTATCATGTGCAATTCCAACTTTTCCTTTGGTAAAGTTATCTTCAGTAAGTATTTAGGTGTGTCTTTGGAACTGATATGAGCACACTGGACGCACGGCCTCATACTGTGATTTCCTGTCCAAGAGGGAGCCATAAAGATCAACAGCATGCTATAACCTTTAAAGAGCGGAGAAAACCGTGTGTGCTTTGTGCTCAATGTCTTCCATCCAAGATGCATGGAATGGAGCTTAGCCTTATTATAGCCAAAATGTGGTCATTCTGTCCGGTTGGATTGAAAATTGATTTAAATGAAATCTTAAGGGAAATACAGATTGTTTTCAGATCTTCGAGAATAATAATATAAATAATTAAATCAAGAGGAATGGACAAAAGGAGACTTTGTCATACAAAAGCAGAACCCTCTTTACGGGACTATTAGTACTGATTCAGAAACCCTAATGAGAGCACCCTAATGTACAAAACCCAATTGTAAATACACAAGCTTCACAAATACGACTCACTCGGACTGCAGGGGAGTAGATGGGAATACCCGTACTGAGACCAGATGATTATTGCATGTAAATCCGGTCTAACCTTGTTTGAAGGGATGAACAATGGGATATATTAGCGACTGTTGCCTGGAGAAATTAGCTCTTTTATCCATTTGAATGCTCAGCTGGAAGTGATACGAGAGCGGCGTGGAGGAGGATCATGTTCTCTACAGGCTATGGATCCTGCATGATTTGTGGATGATGTATGGACCTCGGTCACGAGGGACGGAAGCCTTCAGGGTGTCTCGCAGATGCTGTCTCCACGGCGATGAGGGACGGAAACCTTAAGGGTGTCTCGCAGATGCAGTCTCCACAGTGACGGGACCCGAGAACAATGTTGGCCGTTGAGTTGTCTGCGCCTTTGCTTTTTTCCAATTTATTCCAATTCTTTCAACCAAGTGTAACGCACAGGGATGGCACTCGTTGCAGGATGCACGTTGTCTGGCATTGGGTCAACGTGTTAAACATATGTAAACACATGCTCCAGATGGACTTACTCGAGATCTTTCCTTTTTTCAAAAATATTTCCTGATGTAATCTATCTCGTGTAAAAGACCATTCATGAAATGGATCAATTATGAAGTGTGCGTGTGTGTGTGTGTGTGCGTGTATGCATGCGTGTGTGCATGCGTGTGTGAGATATGGAGATGTGGACATGTAGTTAACATAAGCACATCACACACATTTTGTCAAGGGGCCAGCGAGAGACAGCTGCAATTAAAGCAAATAAAACCATGTGCCTCTACAAGTGATGGTTCAGAAACTCTACAGGTGCTTCATCAACGTGCCGGCCAACTCAAATAGTCACCATCGCTCACAACAACAGCTGCTCGGGGCAACCTCAGTGGTTGCAATCGGATATACACAGGAGTAGCAGATTCCCGAGGTTCAATCAATTAGGTCATCAGTTTGGATTTTAAGGAATGATTTCTTTTTTCTTTTCTAGCAGATGCTAGTGTGGAAACCCCCCTAACCGTTTGGGAGGAATCGTACGGAAATTCAGCAATATAGTCGAAAATCAATCTGAGGGAAGCCCACCTGTGAAAGAGAGTTCACCTCGGAACAACCCAGCCACGTGGCAAATTCAATTATTGTTAACCACTTATGTTGTAGTCATCAACTGGGGCCACGCCTCATGTGATTTCTTACGTCTTTACTGTATAGTGTTTAAATATCGCCTCTATGCTAAGCATATGCTATTAATACGGCACACACATTTGCACTGAAGACTTAGTAGAATTAGCATTATGGCTGTCATATCTCACGTTACTAACTGATTTTCAGTGCCTTGCTGTCCTTATTGAAGTTCATTGGTTTACTGAAGACGTAGTAGTTTTTTGGCTATGCTCATGAAATAAACTGTAGCCTACCACAAGCATGTTTCACTGTTTAGTATATTACAAAAATGTGTGTGTGTGTGTCTGTTTCGATTAGCTCAATCATTATTTTACTAATAAATAATGCATGTGGGTTTATTAGAGCTATTGTGTGTGAGGATGTTTTCGACCATTTCATTCAGTTTATTTTGGCAGCTGCCTGCAGGGTTACACACAGTAATGCCATGCAGAGAGCGCTGATCTGGTCTGGAAACCTCATCAGTTTCAGGAAGAACATCTGAGCGTATCAGATGTAATGCAATGTAATTTGTGTTCAGGTCTGTGACATATAAAAGGTCATCTTTGAGTTACTCTTGTTCCATTCATGCACTTAGCTGAGCGTAGCGCTTAGCGTTATGGATGAATCCCCAGGGTAACATGTATCTAGCAAAACACTCACACACAAGTTCGAACCTTTTCAAACATTTCAAGTCAAAATCCAACTACAGCGTACCACCGCATTCCCCTCAACACCGAGAAGCCATCCATATTGCTGGTCATCCATCACTACGGGCTTCATAGTTCACTCTACCTCTGAAAGATCATGCAACGCTGTCAAAGTAACAACATAGCAGAAAAAACACAGGCCTCGCTTGTGGCTAATGTAACCATCGTGGCTCTCTGGCACCATTAAACATGTATTGAGTTCAGGAGATCAGGTTGTGCAACAAAGCCTTTACATTTTTTTGCCTAAACATTACGAAATTCTGAACCCATTCTAGGAATAACTGACTTGATTCTTATGTTAGGCAGGCTCACAATGTGCCAGACATGACGTTATGCGCATGATTTACATGTTGAGCTTTCTGAACCTGAAACATTTTAAGTATGAACTTAATGTTCCAATATTGGCCCTAAATAATAAACTTTTATTAATTGCGGGCTATTTGTCTCTTTCGTATGCTGTCAGATATCATGTTGCGGCGCACCACTGGAAAGTTCATCTGAATAAAATGTTCTTGGCTTTCTCCTTCCTTCTGAGGAGAAGTGATGTTTAGTGAATGTAGACAAAACATTACATTTATGAGTCACACGAATAATTGTAGAAATCCAGCACGTTTGTTTAACATAGACAGGTTGTTTAATACAGTTCAGAGCAATTGAACTGATTCATTTGAGAAATCATGTAAATTAATTGTGTGGGGGGGGGAGCATCCTGAGCAAGATGCCTAACCCCTATCTGCTACTTAATTACATGTTACTCACTGTCAGCCACTTGGGAAACAAAGTGTCTGATAAAAGGCTAAGTGTCGACCAGAACCAGTTAAAGTATGTGTAGAGCCTAGAGGCTTGTGCTCGCCTGTGTAGGAGAAGAGAAAAACGGTTGGTATTTGCAACTAACACAAAGCAGCAGAGGGTTGAAGGCTGCAAAGAAAACACGCTGATCTTGGACATTGTATAGACGTTGTTCTTGAACGTCCAGGTGGGAATCTGCATTTAAAAAGGGGGCTTCTGCTCTCCATCCCGGACTGCACTATGTCTGTGATTTCAGTCTAGGCAAACATCCGACCTGGCGTGCGATTTTCAGCAGCTGCCCAGGGAATGTTCCTGCGCTGCAGACGGAGCGGGAGCGGGCGGGGCCACACAGGGGTGCATGAGCAATGCTAGGCTATTGGGTCTGTTTTTTAATGGGTGAAAAACTGTTTACGAGACAAGGAAATTAAATGAGGGCAATGAGTAAATATACATGCCCCCCCTAGGCTTAGAGACGGACACTATATAATTAGTGTCCGTGTATAATTGTAATTTTCTTTTAATATTCGGTTAACGTCATTCCCCTTAGTTTTCGCATTTCCTTCTTTCATCTTGTTCCCTTCGTGATCTACTGCTTGTCTGTGAGTCATTTATTCCAATTTAATTAAATATAATAAACATAAAACATGATGACAATAGTATATTTAGGACAGAATCGGACATTCTATATGCACGTGTGCTCTTTTGACAGCCCCAAAGCTTTATGTTTAGAGAATAGCATAAATAGATTACGTCAGATCAAGTTGAACTTGATTTATATTGCATATTGTATACACCTGTAAGGCCAGAAAATAAAGAAGTATATCATGCTAGAGCTACACATGAATTAGAGGGCTTTTTTTTTTTTTTACTATTGCGCAAGCTGTACACATCTTAACCTGGCTACCCCTTGATCTCTACCTCAGATTTATAGGCTACTACCTATTTCAATTTATTTTGTGCTGCATTTATTATATTCTGACAACATGCCATGTATGTCCCTATGTGCAGCCCCCCCCTTGCACCGTCTTGGTGAAGCCGTAGCCCTCCTTTCATTTATACATGTGCCTGCACATTGTGTTAATGTCAAAGTTGAATTGAATTGAATTGAATATATATTTCATATTCAGCTTGTATTTTCAAATTGTGTTTCACTCTTTGGGTGAACAAAACATGCAGAGGAGCCTCCAAAAATCAGCATAATAATAATAATAATAGAGTTTAAATCCCTTATGCACCAAGCAGCTGGAAAACATTCACCAATCTACTATCCACCACTCCTCTATAGATCTAACATCTCTGGCTCAGAACCAAGAAAAACAACACTTATTACAAAAAGACTGCGTATCGGTAACCTCTTCATGCTTCGTTGGGTTTTCCAAGTTAAAAATAGATACTCCCTTAGTTACATTGGGTCATACTTCATGTTGATTTTTTGTCCTTTTTGTTTTAGGGTGGCGGGTGGTTTGGTGATTAAACCTCAGAGAAAGTCCAGAGACAGGCCTCCTATCATCACCTGTATCTGATGTCCAGCATCATGCCCTTCTCAAGTGTCCCATCACCTTGAACTACTGCCTGTGCAGCATACCTCTGGGAAGCAGGGCTCTCTGCTTGTGTAATAGCTCGCATCAGTCTGGCTGGCTGATGCGCTCTTAAAGGCCCCCGGGGATGGACAGCAAGTGGGGTCCCGTCTCTGTGGTCTAGTAAACGGACGCTGAAGGTCGGACCCCCTGTCTTAGTTTTTTTCTCTTTTTTGACAAATCATATGATGTTTGATTATTCTGGATTATGATATGTTCTCAAATAATGTAAACAAGGGTCATTTGAGAATTTCACTTGCTTCGTCCAACCCTCAAATCAGGACAACGTTGGGGCCTGATACGTAACCGTTGGAGAATGTAACCTAAGCAAAGTCTAACTGTTGAGCATCCATCTCATTAGTCAAGGTTTGCTTTGCATGTCAACAGCATGAAGACCTCCAACATTCTTGAAGCAGAAATACTAGAGAACGCCTCTTGCATTATGCTGAGACACAGAAGAGCTGACAGACCTGGCATGAGATGGATGGCGGTTGTAGGCTTACGTTGGAAGAAATTACACGGCTAACTTAAGCTGTTCACATACAACAACATTACAACTTGATTGTACATTGATAACAGTCCAAGACCATGCTTTTTCATATTTTATTTGCCCTTGAAAGATGCAGTGTTCTATAATTTGTTCTTCTCTCATGCAACATTAATCAAAATTTTATAACTAATGATAATTATTGAAGAAAATAAATGCTTAATGGGGTCATCGAGCGTCGTTCAACATAAACTTGCTAAAATGTATGTTTTATTCAGTAATAGTACAGTAATTGTCAGGCAATACTGTAGTGAAAACACCATCTGTGAATTTGTGATTTTATTCAGTAGATTGTTGACATAATTGTCTAATTATCTTTAAAAAAATCATAGAATAGTCCACATGGTAACTTAACTTGGCCCCAGTACAACAGCCTTCAACAGAATTCGTTTTCTTTTGAATTTGCCAACTACAATAGTGGCTAAACCAACAAAAGCTGCTAAAACAACAATAGTTTGTTTCAGTATGACAAATGTGTTACAAAAGGCAAGAAAGATAAAAATATTTCTAATGAAAAATTACTACCCCCCTATCACCTCCCTACCTTGTCTCTAACTTTGTATAATTTTATTAATGAGTCCAGAAGCATTGGGACCTTGATGTTGGCACTTTATTCACCACATTACCCGGCATTGTTGAATCACTATAGATCCCCAAGAGACCTGCGTCTACCTTTCACAAAGACTCTTCCCCTTGATTCAGGAAAATGCCAGTACTTAAAACAACTGTCATTACAAAGATTCATGTCCCCACTATTCATTTTGACAGGTCGCCGCAATAATTTTAATAATTTATAGCAATGTTTCAAAGTCAAAACTTTGGTTGCTTTTGGTAACGAAAACTCCTTGGCATGTGGGTATTTGTCGCCCTAGGTGCTCAGGTCTGTTGTGTTGTCATTCTTTCCTCCAATGCCATTTTATTATATTATTAAAAACCTGAAGCAAAAAAACAAAACGTTTGTTCCAAGTTTCCCCTAACAGCTC
>JAOPJI010000047.1:9606038-9645793 GCA_027122695.1 Merluccius productus | reverse complement strand
TATATAAGAAAACAAATTTTCCCGCACATGCGTACTTGTGGCCACACACATACACACACACACACACACACACACACCGACACACACACCGACACTACTCTTTTATATATATAGTAGATATAGTAGATTATACGTGCTAATGTTCGAATCATCGCTTATTGCGCATTGTCAGTAATTCTTTCATTTGAGATAATCCATTCATGAAACCCTCGTGTGTTCTAGAATCTCTCCTTCTTCCAGTCGGGGTTTCATTGACTAAACTGTTAAATTTGGTGTTTTTCAAACGCGAAAAGAAAGTTAGAACTTTGTTTTTCTTATTTCTCGAATTGGGTCATTACCTGTACTGTAAATGAAATATAACACACTTCAGTTTCACATTGACCGTGTAAATAAAGCGATCTATGGAACGCGGTGACAAAGTCTCAACATCGCTAAAACATTTTTCTTTTATTTGTGCGCAGGCGCATACCGTTTTTTGGTTTACTAAAACGATGAAAACTACCATTCACGTATGAATTTGCTGGTGAACTTTGAATGATATAATGCAAGTTTAAAGTAGCTAAGAACTGAGCACATATTTGTTTATTTAAAGTTAGCGTACTAAACATTGGTACATACACGTAAGTTCTTTCAATATTTATTTTGAATATTGAACTTTGAAAAAGTACAGTAGGTTTCTGCATAGGTGATGTGTATTTGTTGATAATAAAACGTAATTATCGCAAGTAGAAGCAGCTTTTTAAGAATTTATTGAGAAGTACGAAAAATGCAACAAAACTCTCATTTTTGGTCATACTACAGTTAAGGTGGAAGTAAAAGGGTTAAACAAACTGCAATAATCCACTTAAAATGAAACCTGTAAAAACAAGAACACAAAACAAAGTAGCTTCGCGTGTAAAAATAGCCACCCCCAATAAACAACCCGCAGCCCCGAAAACCCCACTATAAATCTAACTTTAGATAGGTGTGTTACGCGCCAAAGCAATAAACCAGCGTGTCAAACATAAAAAGTATAGACTACATCATCAAGAATAGACCAAGTGTTTATGCATGATTTGTGCATATAAGAAAATGAAACAGGAATCAATGGTGAGGATAGTCGACCTTCAGTTGTAAACACCGAAAAATCCCAGCGGCTTTACATCATTTTAACGTTACTACTTTTGGACAGGTTAATGAGATGGGTGAGGGAAGATAAAGGTTTTGCCTTGAGCAAGAATGGATGCTAGAGAAGATAAGCAAGACTGCAGCCTAACGAGAGCGCATACTTTTAGTAGAGCACTAGCCGAAGGTCGTTTATTTTTGTCCACTTCGAGTTGTTTATAAAGAAATTCCACAAACATTGGAGACATGGTTTTGGAGTTTTGCAGTTTGGGAGTGCCGACCGTAGCGATCAGGTAGATGGCCTAGTGAAATGTGAACAAGTTGAAAAGGTGGGGTGGCATGGTAAATGTACACGAAGAGGGTTTTCGTTGAGGTATGGCGGTTCACCATCCACCATTTCAATGATCATGATGCCGAGACTCCAAATGTCAATTTTGAAGTTGTATTCTTTGCGACTGACCACCTCGGGTGCCATCCAATAAGGAGTGCCAACCATAGTTGTACGACTGGTGTTTTCACTGCACAACTGTGCACAAAATCCAAAATCAGCTACAACATTTGTTGTTAAATGATCACAGTAGAATTGAACGCCTACTCAGCTTAACACTTCCATCCATTCCCAGTAGAACATTGTCACTCTTTATGTCTCTGTGGATGATGTCTCTGGAGTGGAGGAATTCCAGTGCCTTCAGCACCTAATAGTCACATCACATTGGTGGATACGTCGCCACATTGGAGCATTACTTCTCGACTGACAGCTGCGATTTGTCCTTCGTCCATACACGTTTCAGTGACCACATTGGTGAGAGGACCACCATCAAGGTACTCCATCACAACCTACAACACCATTGGTTATTTTCAATACAATGTTATTCGTTGTACCCAAAGTTCATCGTTAACGAGATAGCTATCTACAAAATTCACAATATTTGGATGTCTATTCTTTCTCATGACAAGAATTTCATTGATTATAAGATCCTATTGCAGCAGTATTATAGTAGAAGTGGTTGTGATGGTTGGTTGGTTAGTTAGTTAGTTAGGGAAAATGTACCTTTTTGGGTTGCTGGTTCAAATTCATCTGCTTGATAGCCACATCTGTGGCCGTAAGTATATCTGTAGCAATATAAACAGTACCAGATGCACTAAGTGTCAATAGAAACCCACTACGAGAGTCATCGATCAATTACCCCTGCCCTATTTTATTGAAATTCGAATATTTTCTTCTGGGGTTTCCGACGTTCACCAAAGCATCTAAATAAGTAGAACAGTCGCACACTCATCATCTCCAGCATGTTAGCTACTTAGTCTAGCCATGATGGAGGCGTCATCTTCGTCATTGTCTTTTTTACGACGCGATTGTTCATCAGGACGAGATTCTTGATTTATGTCGATGGAAACGCTTTTGGCTTGCTGTGTATTGCCAAATGCTCCAGCGATATCGTTGGCAGTTATCATACGAGACTTGGTACGGTCAGGTCTTGATGGAATGGTGACGTTGGTGGCTAATACATTGCTAGAAGAGGAATTTGTCGAGTTCTCCTATGATGTAGAGGGTAAATATCAGTATAATATTTCGTTGAGTATATACGTCAGCTCCTAAACAACAACAACAACAATGATATTATCATCGTAAAACTATGTATAGAACCTTGTTGTTCATCGACCTTTTTATCGGTAATATTCATGAACTTGGTTGAAGGAACATTGTTGGAATTTTTTTCATAAAACGCCAATGCATCAATAACAGCCTAGTAGCAGTGCAACAATATATGTCGATAAATTCTACACGATCAGCATATTGTGTACCTGTGGATTGTCTTTTTGTTCTTGGGTGGTAATATTCGAGTTACTCAACATATTAGTCCATGACTCAGGGAGACCCTACCAAAGCAAACGATTTTTATCATGCCAATCCAACTGTGTAAATGTGTGAGCGCATACTCGCAAGCAACCAGTGACTGGATCGAAATTCACATGGATGTTGTGTTTGAAATCAGTTGGTCGTGAGATTTCAATATTATTCTTGTCTACGCCACAACAAATTACAATATAACTAGAGAAGGTGGATGTGTGAGATCACCTTTCTTTTTGCTCTTTGGTTTGATCTTTGACATTACGCTGTCGGAGCGCTGCACCTTCAATCCTTTTCCATTTGTATCCATAATATCAATTTCTTTCTGGACCGTGCAAACATCAACAATAGTGCTATAGAAACCCTCGATCGTACCTGATTAAATCAAACCTCCTTTGGAAAGTCAAGTGGAATGTGTGTGTAACTAGTATTTCGCCCTCTAAACAAATAGCTACTGTCAATACAACGTACAACGCTGCCATATCCCTACATAAATAAGTGCAATAGTACTACGACCTGGTGTAGGCGAACTTGAAATTATTCCCAATAGACTTCGTACACTTAATCTTATTTCAGTTAAGCTCTATATTAACCAACATTATATATATGATATTAGGGGTTCGGAAAGTATTGGAATGCATTTTTTAATATGATTATTGGGATTATCGCGAGTTTGAATCGAATTGAAATGGTGTCTTGTGAGCTAACTTTACGTGGAATTTCCTCATACATTGTTATTAATGCATCGAATTGATCATTCCTTTTGGATAAGTTTCTTTGGGAGCTCCATTGGAACATAGTTTTTCACGATGTGACGTTATTTTCACAGTGGCGTTGTTGTTTACTGTCGCATTCCACTACAAGTTATCATAGTCGACATCAACGATTTGCGTTGCTAATGTCCAATAAGAAGCTTCACTTTGATGCAATAACTTGCTTTTATTGACGACACTTTTGTAATAATACCATTATTCGTGGGATACAGTCATAGCAAGCCTTTGTCTAAACATCGGTGAGAGGAACAGTTTTTGACGTTGTAATGGATGTTTATTTCAACCATATAACCTTGTGTACAACATCCAAAACCAATTCAAGTACATCCTTTCATCGGACATATGTTCAAATGTACACTAGCCGCCACCACTATCTTGGACAATGTCACCGGAATGGTACCTACTGGAAAGTTGACGTGTATACTGGGTCCATCCGGTAAACCATATTGTTTCCCCATAACCCAGTCACATACCACTGTTGATAGGTTGTGGAAAGACTAGCTTGTTAAATGTGCTTGCATTGAGAATGTAATTTGTTGTTTCTCTTTAAATTAACTCACGAGGGGTATTGATTGTGTCCCCATTTGATGGATTGGAAACCTATAGAGTCAGACGTTAGTGCTTTATTTTTCACCGATCTCATAGAAAACCGACTTACGGTTATGTGAAATTACAGAGTGACGACATCTCAACAGACAGTTACAATCGAAAGCAAATAGCTTACGTCATTCAGGATGATATTTTGCTTCCAAATATCCGACTACATGAATATTTACATGTGTGTGCATTAAACCCTTTTTACTGGTTCTTTAAAAGCAATATTCATCCAATTAAATATTGGAATCAACACTCGAATAAACAGTCTGTTTAGATTTACTGCAAACTCAATGGGTTCCACTGCCAACACATCAAATCCATTGTATGATTTTCGTGTTGAATAACTGTGATATTAATTGCGATTTTATTATTTTCAACTTATACTGTGCAGCGAAATTATTGTAACTTTCACAAACTACACAGGTAGAATATTACTTGGAGTCGTTCAATCTAGAGGCCTGCAAAGACGTGTACACTCAAGCATTGTCCGGAGGACAGAAAAAGCGGCTGTCTATCGCGTTAGAGCTACTCCGAAACCCCTCAGTTATCTACTTAGATGAACCAACCAGGTGATTTCAACTATGCCGCCAGAGTAGCGATAGCTTTGTTGTCGTCTAGTGGGCTGGACAGTCTTAGTGCGATTCAATGTGTGCGAATCATCAAAAAGTTGGCCAACAGAGGTAAAACAGTGTGCTGCTCAATACATCAGCCTAGTTCGGCTATTTTGGCCTATTTCGACCAAGTATATAACGTCGATCAATTTCAGTGATTCTCATCCTTAACTTGCAGATAATTGTTATCTCAAGTGGGAATATCCTTTTTAGTGGCACTTTATCGACCATTTTGCACTACCTACGATCCATTCGCTTGAACTGTCCAAAATACTACAATCCTGCTGACTTTTGTAAGTAAAATACGTACTCTTGCTTCCTTTTAAATTGTACTTGCTACTGAAAAGAAAGTGTAGACCGCCAAAAAGCACCTTTTAGTTTGTGTTCTAATCTTAACAATATTCTAATTATACGGCGTATGAAATATTAATATTAAATGTTCTTTCATTTAATTATTGAAATGAACAATGCTACAAATGTGTTCTTGAATATTTTGTTGAAATAAGTCATCGTATTTTGCTTCCTAATTACACTGACTTGAAAGTTTCTCATTTGATGTAACTTTGATTATCCGAAGTTTCGAAAAAGAAAATATAAAAGTTTTCCGTCCTTATACAAGATAAGGGTTGGCAGTAACATCGTTAGCTATTTTGTACAGCAAAAGTCGACTACATGCGACTTCATCGAGTTACTTGTGTGGTTCCTGATGCATCTAAAAAATAAAAATTTTGAAGCGAATTCGCTGTTCAAAGTGAAATTTTAGCTGTCAATTAGCGTTTATATTCAATTTATAAACAACAGTAGACACCTTCATTAATAACTCTTCATTTGCGTTTATTACGTTGAATTACACACGACTTTTGCACAAAAGAATTATTTATAAAAATAACAGTACTAAAGTTAAAGCTTTTAAAGTCGGCTAGTAAGATATATTTTAATAGGTTAAATAAAACTTAAATTTTGTGACAGAATTAACCTGTAAGGTACACTTGAGACAATTTTGAATTGGTCTCACTTTGCCCAAGTTTCCAGCTAAGATATTGCGTCTTTCGATACCAAAATGATTGGTGAGTATAAAGAGTGATATTTTAATCCAATAATGTTTTTTAAAAATTACATAAAATTAAACGATTCAACATCATATTCATTTACTAACTATTCATATTGAGCAGCTTGGAAATAAATTTAACATAGACTCAAAACAAAAATATCGTGATGTTTACACTTTCAATTGCTGTATTATACTTTCAAGAAATGAATATGTTCAGAATTGAGTTAATTTAATAACTGTTTGGTGGTTTCTTGATAAAACAAGATTTCCAATTAAAAAATGATATTTTTCATTCAAGTGAGCTATTATATTTCGAAAAAATAAATTATAATTGCTACAACTGATGTATATAATATAGTAAACATTATCATTTAATTGCAACGTTAAAATTAAATTTGTAGCAATGCTAACGTCATCAATTTTCACTTCTCCTAAATATATCAACAATATTAATTAAAAATAATATTTTTATGTGGTCTAACGAATGAGGGATTAGCATTTTTATTTAAGAAACATAGTAATCTAACATAGATAACTGTTGGAGTAAATAATAGAATCATCAGTCAAGCAAAAAGCTTTGAATTATCATGAAAGTCGTTTATTTGCGTTTTGCGGTAATATTCATATAATATTTCATCGTAATATATGCTAAAAATGGATTATTTTTGGACGTACATTTTAAGTATTATAATCATAAATAAAGCTGCTCAAAAGGAATATATATTTTTATAGTTTTAAACTAACGTAAATTTGTGCGTGGCGGCTCCAATCGCGCAAAGTTCTATTTGGCACTAGAATTTTGCTCTTCTGTTTGAAAATATTGCCAACCATTGATGTAGATATCTAAAAATATCTAAAATAAAAATGGACTAGTTCTGAATAGATATTTAAATTGTTGTGTTTCACCAGTTTCACACTAAATAAAAGTAAATAATACATGAAAAAGGCTCGTATTTTCATACAGTTCAAATAATGTCGTTTCCACGATTGATTTTTTGTTAGTTGTTGAAACTGAATTCGGTGCTAGTCAATGAAAAAGTTATAACAATTGGAATGTTAAAAAGATTTTATATCATTTTTCCAATTGGTAGTTTATTATCAAGTAGCAGCATAGCATGTAAAAACTCAAACTAAGGTAGCTTAATAAACTACTTTTTATTAAGCTTAATTCACAAATTATTTGTATTTATCAAATAAAGTTGCGTAGTTTTAGAACTCACTTATGGGGAGCACTATGACATCCCTTATCTGGTACAACTGTGGAATAGCTACAGTAGGAAGAGGGCGGTTGAGAAAGAGCTTTCAGTTGTTGAAGAAAATTGCGAAATTGGAATGGAAGCCGACAACTCCAACCAGCACCAAATGTTGCTATCGACAAAATCCGCACTATTCTTCGAAGACTATGATCAGCCTAAGAATCGATTAAACAGTGTTGAGCGCGTACGTTCGTTGAAATTACGAAAAACAATAATTGAGGCTCAGATGTGCATTTTATCCAAAAGAGAATTTCAATGTATGTACAGAGACTGGGTGCTGCTCACAACAAAGTTTTTTTCAAATATATTCATCGCCTTGCTTATCAGCTTGATATACTATAATATTGGAGACGATGGGAACAAAGTCTTTGACAACACAGGGTGTTTATTCTTCTCGATGATTTTCATCATGTTTATTGGACTGATGCCAACTGTTCTCACATGTACGTTTTAGCGTGTGTTCCATTCTATTTGCTTTAGTTGTTCATTGAATTTGTAACGGTATGTAGTTCCTTTGGAAAAAATATGTGTCATAAGAGAACACAAAAATTACTGGTACTCACTCGGCTCATATTATTGGAGCAAAACAATAGCTGAGATTCCATTCAACGTATGATGAATTCCAATGTGTTCCCTTTTGAACTACTATTCAGATCATCAACCCAATCATATTCACGTCCATCGTGTATTTCTCCTCGGGACAACCTCGACAATGGGTTCGATACTTCCAATTCACTTTCACTCTAATTCAACTCTCCCAAATATCTCAATCGCTGGGGCTGCTCATTGGAACACTCGCCCCAAGTTCTTCAGTAAACCTACCACACTAGGAGTTAATTGTAGACTATCACTTAAAATAGGTAGCGGTTTTTGTGGCGCCTATCGTAGGCATCCCACTGCTTTTATTCTGCGGCTACTTCATCAGTGTTCACTCCATCAACAAATACATCAAGTGGATCAGTCACATTGCGTTCGGAAAGTATGGCTGGGAAAATATACTTTTGTCAATATATGGGAGCAACAGAACCTTCCACAATTGCAGTCTCTCTCCAAACAACATCGTAGTCAACAGCGTCCCTGTTCTACAGCTACACCATGCAAGTGAGCTAAAAAATGTGGGCTGCTCATTCAACAACGGTTTGGCTGTACTCAAATTTTTCAGTCTCAACGAAACCATCTCCAAAATTTACAGCTCTAGGTTTCTGTTCAACTCCATGGTTCTTATGCAGTTTATCGTAGTGATACGTGTAGTAACATTTATTTGTCTTAAATTAGTTGTTCGGTTTACGGTCATATGAAATCCAGATTTTCTTCGCGCGCGATTCGAGTATTCATATTTCTTAACTCGTTCAATCAGAAACTAATTAAAGTTATTTCGCGATCTAAATAACTGTAAACAAATGTCTAAATCCTAATTATAAGTAGGGTTGAAGAATTTCGGCGTTTACATTTTTTGATATCAACATTTTATATCGATCGAAATAAAATATTTCAAATAAATATATCAAATAAACTAAAATTCAAGCTAAAGTGTCATCCGAGGAGAGGGATTGTTTTTTCTCGTCGCTTGCATTATTCACATTAGGTGTGATGTAGATGTGCTCAAAGGTGCTGGCTGCACTGGAGTCGGTTGAACTAGTAAAGATGTTAAAAAAATACTATGTCGATCAATTGCTTTCTATAAAACATGAACAAGCCAGCCAATGTTCCGCAAACGGTGAGAACAAAGCACAGAATAACCAGAATATTATAGCTAAGTAGCCACACTAAACCACAATTATAATCAATAATAGTTATTACACCTCGACTCAACCAAGAATGATAAATTACCGTAACTTCTGCTATCACCCCCTCTCAACAACAACGACAGTTGTGTGCCTTCTTCCGGAATGGTTATGTTGTCGAAATGGCACAATTCCTTGTCTAAGCACTTGGTTCCGTAGCATAGTCCTTTTCTAGTAGGTGTAGTTAACAAGTAGTGCATTTGAAACACACATATATTAGTAATATGCATGGTTAATAGAGTATTAAACATAAAAAATGAATTGTATGAAACAGGGAGTCACTTCAGAATCGCAAAGTTGCACTTGAACACCGAACAACACTTTGCCAAACAATCACTCATATTGGCGACCTTCCCGAGTAGGGTTGTGTCTGTGCTGTTGAGCAAATGGGGCAGGAGTGAACGACCCGAAACAACATCACTGTGTGTTATTTCGCTTTTTTTACACGCAGTAGAATCCCCCTGTTTGTAGTTGGCTTTGTGTATAACTTATTGGCGAATTAAAACCAAAAAGTCAGTTACTCGTTAGGTATTCTTCAGGAACCAAAAGAAAATTATTAAAAAAGGTTTTGCATTGAGTTCCAATCAAGAGAGCCACCACCAAACACACTGCCAACATAATTTGTTTTCGCAATGATTTCAATTGAAGCTAGTGACAAAATGTCAATAGCAAAGTGACGGCTACATCACACATTTGTAGCACTTTTATTTACCGCATATACTTTTGTGTAACTTTAATTTTCAGTGCGCAGATTTGCAGAAAAATGATTTTGGCCATTAAAGTTAAACTAAATAATCCAAAGAGTTCTATTCGTGGTATTATTTAAATATTATTTTAACGACACTTCACGAGAGCAAGTTGGGGTTCTTTGTTATTACATTAAATAAGCCCTACATTTGTTGCTTTCAAGTAAGGGATTGGTCTCTGTATTGTAAAACCATTAATAGTTAATAAGGTACATAAAAAGACGCTTTTGGCGAGTTATAAAACACAGCAATGCGCCGAAGTGTTCCGATCATTATTATTAGTATAAATTTATTATTCAAATAATTTCGATCATCGAAATTCACACAAATCTATTTCAATTAAATTCAACGGTAAGTTTTCAATAGAATCAACACAGTTAAGAGCAACTTCAAAATTTTGCAACAATAATGAATCAAATAAGTGAACCCATTTCGAGAACACCACACAAGCGATTTTATGCTTGGTAGATCGCCATATAAATGTCTACAAAATTTAATAGTCTCTTGATTAACAATTTGAAAAATTAAGTATCTAATTAGTTTTGCTCCAACTTAAATTTATAATTAATTTTATGAACACAAAATTTGCCTGGAATAATTCAAGCTAAGCAAGTCAACGTATTTTTTGAAAAAAATCCAATTGTTTCAATAGTAAAAAGAAATTAGATCTTATGTAGTGGTTGCATACTCCTTTCAATTTTTAATAATAAACTTTTTGCGACATTCTTCAATTTGATAATATGTCAATGTCACCGAGTTATTTCGAAGCTTGCATTTTTTGGTTTAAATTCCTTATCAAATATCTAAAAATTTATAAGCAACCAAACCGTCAATAATTTTAATTAGTTCTATAATTCTTTGATTCGTATATTTTGAAAGTTGAATAACTATGGTTGATTTAATGAAATGAGAATGAGGACTGGCAAATTAAACTGTTGATGCTAAAACTAACAAAATTATCATAACTTCAAAGTTATCGCGACATATTTTTAGTTGTACAATAGAAAATCACAACGAACTCATTTATTCATATATAAAATACTTTTATATGAATATTATATAAGAAAGTGGCTATTGACGCGGATGGTACGATACAGATACCACCAGTTTTACTCATATTAAACTTTTCTAGAAACAGACGGCGGTGAGATCAAAAATGGCATCTGCGCAGGCGCACTACACTTCAAGATTAATGTGATCCATGAAAATAGCGCTATTGGATATTGTTTTCTTGTTGTGTAGCATAAAACCACGTTGACTACGCCACCTGTTGTAGACATGACGTAACTGTAATTTGAGGGTAACCGTACATACAACTACCATCTAAATATGTGCACACTTGTGCATATTGTTAAACTTCAAGATATCATCGCACAGAATAAGAGTGTCCGAACAGTCACTGTCCTACTTATGGCACACTAACTAAACCTATTGTCGTCATACAGCACCCTTGAACAGTACAAAGTTTAATACCATCCTCATTAAATGAGTTAATTCATTGAGTAAATGGACGCAAAAGAAAAAATCAATAACAAACTATGTATAATAAACAACAATGATTAATGGGAGATATTGTACGGCTTGAATGCTTTCTGCGACACCTTGCCAAAATCGTCATCATAAATGGCCTCATTGGTGAAAGGCCTGTTGTTGTAGATCAGCCCAGCCGACTTGACACTGTTTTTGGACGAGTTATTGGACGTGGACGTCGGATTGGACCCTCGCGACGACTGTAGCAAATGGTTGTATTTAAGGTCTCCTTCAGGCTTCCTACTTTCCGATTTCTTGTAGAATGACTGGAATGCCTGCGGCACCATACCACCAGCATGATTGGCCGCCTTTCGAAGATCGTTGGCGAACCCAGTGAAACGAGCATCGCCAGACATAACAAAAACTACAACTATAGTGCCAATAACTGACAACAACGTGAAGAACACTGTGGTAAGGTCGATGGAAATGACTTTGGGCAAGGCGTTGAAGGCGGCCCTAAGATAAAACAACGTCGACCCACTTTCGTGTTTATTGAAGGTGTTTTGATCCGAGAGGATGATTCGAAGCTGAGTCGTTTGACCGGTCAAATTGCTCGTCACTTCTGCCCAGTATAAATCATCCTTTTTGAAACTCTGACAGTGCAAATAACTAACACGAACCAGCATCGTTCGGTTGCTGTAGTAATCAGCTGCTAACTGGCTCTTAAAACAGGTGGGGTGAGAGCTTTTCACAGTGATAAACGGAAAATGGACTGCCGTTCCTGTGGCAAGTTGAATAGTAGCAATAGTGCCATCTTTAGGTACCAACACAACCGGCGTAGTATTAAGAAGTTCTTCGTCGTCGAAAGAACCACTCAAACGGGAAATTTCTCCGGTGGACGAAAGAACACTTCTGGTTAACAAATGGAATTTGGGTACCACATAAGTTGGCAGAGTTGTGGATATCAAGGGATTATCTTTGAGATGAGCTTCAACTGACAAAGCGTGAAATGCGTTAGATATGTTTGAGTTGGAATTAGTTTCAAATGGAAATTGGTCGGAAACACTGGATTCCATACCAACAAATTCCACGCAACATGTGACCATCAAATTAGTCAGATCAATTTTGAGTTTAGTGACGAAATTACGTCTAATATAGTTGTCCATGGAGTTGTCTTCATGGTCATTTTCGAACAACACCAACCGGCACACAAATGGATGTTCGATCAGACTATCGTCGAAAACATTATCATTGGAGGACGACAGAGAGTTGGCTGTAGAATTGACCACACTGCTCAACACTTGGATGGGTAAACATTTGTTAAAGTTCTTATAGTTGGAGATGTACACGTGGGTGTGATCATTCACACCCAAAGACAACCTGGTGGCAAAGGCGATGGCATCTGGCATAATATTAGATACGACCGCATATCCGTGAGGTTGTCTAGTCGACGAAGACACCACAGTGAGTTTGCATTCGCCCAATTTGACCGAATACAGCACAGCATGAGTGAGATTTTTCCACAACAACTTGAGATTGTTCTCGTCCGACACCAGCCATTCAAGTTGGTGATTGTCAATAGTGAATACAGGTGACAACAGGAAGATCATTCCTACAGGACGTTGGATGGTGATTTCATGGACAACAGTGGTTGAAATGTCTTCATCTGTTGGAGTGTCGTGCTCACTGGAGGACTCAGATAAAGACGCATCTTGAACGTTGGCACTATCGCTCATTTCATATTGAGCGACGAAAGACTGCGGTGAGTGTGAAGGATCAAGCCCATGTATGATGATGAAGCGTAATACAAAGTTGATGTGGGGCTTGTCAATGTGGCTGACCTTGATGGCCACATTTCCCGGGTATTTCATCGTCACTGACAACGACCCATCAAGCTCGAGTGTATTTTTGAGCAGTATATTCTTGCAGTTGACACACTCTGTGGTGTAGCGTTTGCCTTGGACAACCGAAAATATGCCGCCATGTTCGTCCAAGGCAACCAATTTGAATTGAGCAGTGTAGCCGATAGGAAAGGCAAACCAACGTTTATTCTCCACCACAACTTTGGCAGCTTTCAACTCGGACACAAAGAGGAGTGAGATTTGATTGACACTTTTCACTTTGATCATGATGAGGCGGGATTGGAATCGACGACTGGCAACAATAATCGCATCGCCCTTGACGTGCGACGATTTCACGTGTAGATCTCTATTGGAACACTGAATACTTTGGCCGGTATTGTCAATAACTTCGCCAGTATCCTGGCAACTTACTTGAATCAAGTCAGAAGGGTTACTGCTGATGATACTCCAATGGACAACAGAGTCAATGTTTGACACAGTGGCAGCAGCCACTGATGCCTCAGAGCCGCCCGTCCACAAATTGTTATAATTGGAATTGATGGTGTAAGTAGCGCCGTCAACAGGAATCACATATTCTAAGGAGGAGTAATCGGCCATCAATGAAAGCGAACTGATCATGTGTTGGTCGTGGTGTTTCCAGTTGAACCAGCCATTTTGAAGCGACTTGGGTGGTTCGATGGAGAGACGAGGAACAGTCTCGAAATCGTGTTTTGCAAATAGGTAGTGGATAGAGTGGGATTTGGATTGGTGCAAAGACAACTTGGATCCACCCAAGTAATTCAAATATTCGGGACGAATGAAAACTTTGAGTTGAAGCGAAAACCGACCCAGATCGTTGAGTTGTAAATTGATGCATTCTGAGCCGTCATCCACGCTATCAAAGCCACTAAGCCAATAACTTGAAACAATCTCGTTGGGGTGGGGAGCATCCCAATGGATAGCTACACTGTGCGGCAGGATGCCGAATGTGGTAAATTGACCTTTGGCATTGCGAAATCTAGCCTTCACAGCTACAGTGTTGTTTTGAAGGATGACTTTTGAAGACGATTCAATATGAACACTCTCTAGTTTGTGACAATACACATGGACCACAGCTTGAGATAGCATTTGATTGGTCGAGATGCTGACACTTTTGAGTGTCAGTGTCACTTCACCTTCATTTTTTGTGTATATAGAATGGAGTTGGTCGGAAAAGTCGATAATATTGTGCACATGATCGTTGTCAAAGTGGTACTCGATGCGATGGTCCGACGACACTGCAGGGCCGCCTCTCAAATTCAATTGGAAAGTCATGTGTGGGATGGCATGGATCACACTGGGTGACACACGCAATGGGTCATACGTTTCGATGACCACCGTCGAGGAAACCACATGTTGTTGTTGTCTAGATATAATTTTCCCGTTTGACAACGAGGCCTTTATACTCAATGTGGTAGTGCCCACGGCCAAAGGACGCACCAACCAATGTCGACTATAATCGCTATCTGGCCACAAACTCGAAGCCGTCTCAATATTAATGAACGCTTCGCTCGATGCTTCATAGGTCAGCTTGATCATGTGGAACTTGTCTTTTGATATCGGCCTCATATTTGTATCATAAAACGAAATGTCAATCAGCGACGAGCCACCAATCATCACTTTGGATGTGTAATTCACGCGGACGTGCTGCAACACATCGACGCTCACTTCCAGCGACCCCTTAGACAGTGTTGGCGCGGGCAGACACTCATCCTTCAACGATATCGACCCTTCTCCCACAACACTGAGCGGTTTAATAACAGCCACCTTAGTCGAATCTGACACACCAAGTTGGTTTCTGTAGTTGGAATAGGGCTCAATTGTAACAGACACTAGAGACTGCTGTGTTGAGACGCTTTTAAATACCCCAGAACCTCCGACTATAGGCACCACGGCAACGTCGTTCTCATGTTGAATCAGATGAATGGTTTCCATGGCGAATTGAGGGAGGCTGATGAAATTGGCCGCGAGCTCTTTGTTGTAGTTGGCTTTGAAAGCGTTGTGAGAGTAGGCTAGTTGGACCTGAATGCTTGAGGGTCCAATGTATTTGTCGTCGTTGGCAATGGAGAAATACCCGAAGGAGGATCCTTAAATTTAATTAGTTGAATTGACCAAGGGTTTCCTAACGATCTTTTAGTGCCTTACAGATATACCAAATAGACACTGTTTCACGTTATAACTGGCCATTAAACATTTATCTAGGTCCGTAAATGTAGTATTTAAATATATGCTAAAGACAAGTGAACGCTGTGTCAATTGCGCTTGATTGTTTATGTCTAAATATTTTGTAATATTTATAGACGTCTTTAATGGACTATCCAGAAGAACTGCCGATTTTGTCAGACAAGACCTAATACGCCGGCGGCGTGCGCAAATAATTTAAAACGAAATGCGCGTGCGCCCAATAAAGTTCAATGAGCACCAGGTTTATCGCGTTTGCGCGGGATATTTAAACTACAGAGTGCGTGCGCACATATTAGGTCGGATTCAGTTCTTATACAACCCTTGTTAGTGTGGTTAGATGATGTGGCATTATATTGATTGATATCAATTCAAAAATGGCGGGACTTTAAAGATGCTGGTTAAATATACCAACCAATGAGGTGGACTACAATATGAATAGCGTCGTTAAAAACACAAAGACCGTTGGAAGTGGTTTTACTCAAAGTTGGAGATTCAGTGTGTTACCTGCGTCGTCCTTTTCGATGTATTTGATGGAAAGTTTATTGGTGTTGGTCTTGTTGAGCGTGCGCAACTGGACGTGTGCTTTAGTGGTCGAGGCGGGAAATATACAAATGGGCTGATTTTTGACACGGTGGACCAACTGCAGCTCCATTGTGAAGTCGCTATCGTACCTCAAGTGGTAGTTGACACACCGCCGATCGAAAGTGATGTTCTCGTAGCCTACGATGGACAGGGAATTCAACACAAAATCGTTGGGATGAGCACATTCCACGTCAGCTATGGTGACCGTCTCAACCAAAGGATTCGCCCACTTGTTGCCCATTGTAATTTTCAAATGAACAGACCCCACGCTGAGACACGACAACGTCAATGTGAACCTGTCGTTGTCATCAGCTTTGGCGTTTCCTTTGATTAGAATTGGGAATTTCTGGGCGAAGATGTTGGTGGTGGAGTTGAGTAGATCAACTTTGGTGTAAAAACTGTTTTCCATTCCCTGTCTCGCAAATGGACCACCCAAAGTGGTGATGACAATGTCGCTGCCAGGAAGCGCGTTGAACGCGTTGCAGCGTCTCTCATTAATCACCGACAAATGGTTATACGCCCTCACCAATGTCGACGTTTTAAGCGTAGGACGATCGACCATTGTCAACGAGGCATGCAGATGGTAATCGCCGTAGTCACTTAAAATGAGTTGAGCGCCGTTGGAGAGTTTTTTCGTGGAATCCTTGTATAGGAAGAGTGTGTGGCGCATCACACTGGTTTTGAATACAAAAGGCAATGGCGCATAACTGTGCACACGATGATAGAGTTTGGAGGTGGGGTGCTGGATGTAGATGTCGACGACGGTGGTCAACGTTTCGTTTGTGAACACCTCGTACTGTGTGGATGAAAATTTAAGGTGGTCGATAGGTTCAACCACGATGGTGAGCACTGTAGAGATGCCGGCAGCATACGAAGCCACCGCGTCCGATACCAACACCTGGTAAACGCCGACAATAGGTTGCACTACAATTTGGCCGGGTTGGTTGGTGAGCGTGACCACCTTCGGATGGGTGAACTCGTGCAACTTCCACTGAAATTGCTCGGTGCCGCCGTGAGCTTTGAGGTTGAGAGTGATGGGTTTGTTGTAAGGCTTTGGAAGTTCGCTGAGGTAGATTTCGTGAACACTTTGCTGCCCTCCTAATTTGTCGTTTGGCGGGGCAGAGGTTATTGTGATTGGATCAACCACGTAGAACGTTTTAAAAAACTCCAGCGGCTTTTTCAAAGTAGTCGTCACTCGTCTATCATTAATGTAGCCTTTGATAGTGACTTTCATTTCAGCCTTTCCTTTGTGAAGTGCATCTACAGAAAAGCACGAACCGTTGGTGTGTTTGTGAGCCATCTTGGCCACGTTTGTGTTGGAGACGTCGATTTCGCTGAGCAACACCGTGTTTTCGTCAACGTTGATCAAGTTAGTTTCGAGAAATAGGTTAATGTTCAAATCCACCGTCGATTTCGATGCAAAATACCAGCAGCTTTCGCCCGCATTGCAGTTTTTCACACGCACATCTACAACAATTTTATTATTACATTATACGCATAATTGTCCTTATTATATAGTATTCATCAAACGGAAAATAGCACACGTCACGCCATTCATTTAACTACACCGCGCATATCAAAATTTAACTTTTCACTACCACTAAAGTTATTCATATGTGTATGTTAGAATATATGCACGTACTTATCTACTTATATATAAAAGAGGAATGTCTGTCTGTCTGTACACACCAGTACGCATGTGCAAACTCTGTTCTCATTATTTGAGCGTTTTTAGTGTGTGTAAATTATATTCGTAAAAAGAACTCTTAACAACGTACTTAATGGGCTACTTAGAAATTTTATAGCTCTTATAGTTTTAGAGATATGAAGCATTTAAACTCGGGATTTGGATTAAAATGGAGATTAACCTTATTTTTCCTATGATTCTTTCCCCAAAATTTCATTATTTTCCAACTGAATTATGCGTTTTAACTTAATTTCTATATTTAGACTGTTTTAATGAATTGTTCGTTGTGTATTATAAGTTTTGAATATATTTAAGCGCTACTGAATAAGTTTCTGCTTTCATTTTTAAAATAAACCAACAAATTGAAAAATTAATTTAATTGTAACTGGGCAACGCCAGTGATTTCGCGCTAGTATGAAATAAATTCATAAAAAAATTGACTAGATGGTTTTTGCATATCTGGGACTATTGCTCGAACGCTGAATTCATTTAAACTCAAAAATAATGGCATGTAAGTTGTATACAAAGCTTAAAGGCGCAGTGAACATCACAAATAAAGTCAACGTTTAATAACCAACTATCTAATGAGTTACAACCACGTTAGTTGAAAACGTACTCTTGTTGGACGATTGGGCCTTTCTTTTTGTAGGTTTTGTGGATGTGGGTTTTGTTGTTGGCCCTGATGAGAGTGCTGGCTCTTCTGAGAGCATTCCAAGTGTGGTGAGGAGGAATATTGGCATTAAGTAGGTAGCTCTTCATGCGGTTCAATATTTTTTTACTTCCACTAGACAACTTGTGGCGGATTTCGTGTGAGGCCAAGTGACGAGTGTGTTCATCTAGTAATCGCCGGTAACACAACTCACACAAAAGCACACTAATTACTAGTTCTCTTTTTGATTGTAAGAACAACAGCTTTCTTGTCAGCAGAAACATCGACGACGCGTTTGGCACATATACCGTTGTACTTTGGTTTGTCCAACCCCATAGTGTTGAATTTAGCCTAATGAAGAGTTCATCCGAAAGGCTACTCGTCTACAAACATACCTTGGAAACTCTCAACCCGCCAAGATTCAATTTGTTGCAATTCCATTTCTGGGTGATCATCGAGAGTAAATCGTCCTGCATCTTTCCAATGTTCTTATCAGCGTGTAGCGAACATTGCCGACAAAATATCTAATTGGTGGATACTGCTATTTGTTGTGTTTTTGATGAATTTAGCCTTGTAAAAAGATTTGGTTGGAAAGTTTTGCAAAATGGAACTTTCCTCCTCTGCTGTAATAAGCATAAAACCAACGATTGTAGATTTACGAACGAGGCCGTTAACTCGCGACTCGTGAAACGAAATGGCCAAGTCGAAGAATCATACCAGTCACAATCAAGGAAAAAAGAACCATAGAAATGGTATCAAGAAACCCAAATTCCAAGCCAAAGTTTCTACTAAGGGCGTATGTTGGGTGTTGTGTCAAGTAGTCTCTTATTGCATGTAGATGGACAGAAAGTACGTGAGAAACATGCGATTTGCCAAGAAGGGTATTCTGCGTGCTGCCAAGGCTGCCAGCGAATAATAAACGCGTTCGTAGAGTGCATATATACTTGTGGTAGAATATACTTAGTGTAACTTTTTGACGTGCTCTTTGACTGTGTAAAGTTGTGCGCTACTGTGTCGTCATTAGTAGTTGCCAACTTCCATTGAGCCTGCTTACATATTTGGGTATAATTACGAATGAGAGCGTACAAATGAATTATTTCGCTGCGTCTGTTTTTATATTCAACACTAGCTACAACTAACTAACCGCGTAAAATACAAAGATTAAAATAATTATACATGTACAAACTAAGAGCGATTCAAACATAATTAGCCTTTGTCGAGCGCAGCGGTGTAGCAGTACGTGATGAAACTCAACAGTTGTTTGAGTGTGTGAAAATGTTGGATAGTTGTCGGAAAGTTGGCATTCCCCTGTTTGAAGAATTCATCAAATGACGCTAATTCAGATTCAAGGTGAGACCTCTTCTTAAGCGAGCACGCGTTGACAGTGTACGTCAAGTCTCTTTCGATATTTAGACACCATGCGACCTCGGAGGACGAATCTATTGTGTCGGTGAGCGCAAATATTTGGAGAACTTTTCCAACTTTACAAAAATAGGACCCACTAGCAGCTAGATCACTTAACCCCAATTTTTATACGTAACAAATCAATCGATACTTTAGTTCAGACGCGAATCGATCATAACAGCTAAATAAAAGCGATTCATCGGTCGTTTGTTTTTTCGTAACTTTGATAGACTCCGGCGTGTTGTTTGATGAAGGTATTTGTTGCCCATTCGAATTAGATATATCTGAATTGATGATATCATGAAACAGGTTTCCATTATGATTGGGGGCTAATGTAGCCGCTACTGTCACGGCCGAATGCTGATGGTATGTATCATCAGAAATACTCGATTTATTACTGTCAGTGTTGATTTGTGATGAGGTGGTACTAGCTTTCAAAACAGTTGAACCAACAACGAAGTCAGCTTCATGCTCATCCCTTTTCACCCAATTCGGTATGGCATCTTTCAGTAGAGAACAACGGCCCATTTTGGGTCGATTGATGTACTTTTCATCAAAGTGAAGTTCGCATACGCCAACGTTTTCTGTGGGGATATAAAATTCTCTATTGACATATATATTGATTGGAGAAAAGCAACACCCCTCACCTATTGACGTTTATTAGCCAGTGACGTTTTAATGTAGGGTCGGAGGGGAATTTGAACATGGAATTTCGTTTGCAACTTCCACCACGGTTTCGTCGTCGATTCGATACACACTTGGGCACACAACAACTCCTCCCCATCTCAACGCTTTATTTTAACAACCGACACCTCTTCCACAATAAAGCCTTTTGCCGCAATGTGGCTTAATCCATCGCATACGAAAGTATCAGCAGTGCCCCCTTAATGCAGATACTCTGCTAAGAAGAGTCAATTACAGACATTTTTCAATGGAAACACATTTAACCATAAAAACTGGGTTAATAAAGTTGAGGTCAAGTCAAACTATCTGCTTTGAATGCCAAGTTAAAGAGGACTCGATAAATATCGATTCATTTCGATTTCTATCAGAAAAGTCGTTAAACCCCCCCCCCCATTTTAAACTGTAATTGTAAAAGGTATTCTTTTCTTCAAAAATTCTTCGTCATCTTTAACTTAAATATCAAATGAATCTAGTTTGTGAGATCGTGTTTTGCTCAAGGTTTTAGTGCTAAGGGCTTAGGGGCTCAACTCGGTACTAATAACAATTGTAGGGTGGTTGAGAATCTCTACGATCTCTCAAGGAATCAGCACTAATACTACTCTAGGCTTTTTTACGGCGATACGTTCCACTGTCTATTCTGTCTTTTGCTATTCCTGCGATAGTGAAGATTTTCAGCGCCAACTCTATATTGATTGGTTATTGTTGGTAACTTTGAGGTTGACTTTAACGCCCTCGTATGACACTCGGTCTTGGTTAAGAGGATATGTAGTGTGAGTTTATTTGCTAGAGCTTACTAGTTAGTTTAATGCAAATTAATCGCCATTCATTTAAATGCCATTATTGGTGAAAGTATTGTGTGTGAATGCCTACAAATTGAAATTGCTAGTTGGCCACTGGTTAAGTTGTCATTCTATGTTCATAAGTTACTCATTTTCCTAAACTTTAGATTCAACACTTAAACTAAGCACTAAATGTGCGTTATTACTACATTTCCTTAAAAAATGACTTATCTAATGATTATATTTTTGTTTAACAATAAATAAATATGGTTTATGAAATACGACGACTTGTGGGAATACTTTGCGCGCTGTTTCAACTACATTTGTTGAAACAACGAATCGTTGGTCGTTCACCATACATTTATGATCAAAGCAGAATGTATCTAACGCATAATAAGTCTTCTTTGTTATTAAGCTGCGAACTGGTTCACAACGGTCATAAAAACACAAGATCACTATATTGAATTAGCCTTTTATTATCTCTTCTTGTCGTGCCTCAAGAGAATAATCGATATTTCACTTCCTCTTACTTTATTTGAGTATTCCACGTAAATTTAAAAATTAACATTTAGTAAACGAGTAACGCTTGATAGTGTTTCAAGTGCTTTGGGGAGTTGACGATTTTGAATGTTTAAAATTAACAATATCACAATTTTAAACCCTAAACAAAATTTTAACTTTATGCAAAACCTGTAATCGTCTGTTCCTTTTCTAATAAACAAAGGAACGATAGTACGAATATATTACATTTTATAAGATTAGTTTATAAAAACCTAGCATCGATTAAAACAATGGTTTATTATCAACGATGTAAAGGTTTAACAACATATTTCAGCGAAAACTTGTTCGATATCAAATTTGTTTGGGCGATAATGGACAACAATAAGGCAATCTACAAAACCGTATCCACAATCAACAATATATCCAGCATCGATTGCCCGTGTTATCTGTTAGATTTAATATCATGTTGAAATTTTGTTGCACAGCTTATCTATAGCTAGATAGATAGATAGATAGATATTTGAACGAAACGTCAGTCTTGTTGTCATCAATATTTACCAGCTCAAATACAGTTTTCTAGCTCACACAAATAAATGCGCATTTAAAAAGTGTTAAATGTTTATTCTAACATATTTTGACAACGTATACGCTATTGTGCGGTTATATACCACAGGGTGCGTGGAAGATGCGCAAAACTTTAATAACCATGGAGTGGGATTCAGCTGAGAATCTTACTGAGAACCAAAAAAAGCTGCTGGTCGATCTTGATCTGCATTACAACAAGATTCACTATTCCAAAGAGAAGGTGGTTATAACGCTTCAAATTGATTGTTGATTCTTTTAAGGAAAATGAAACCGAACATTCGCCTGAAAACCACCTTAAAGTATCTTTCAGTTTCATACGGATGTCTCATAAGCATGAATGTAGTATAAAAATATTGAAGAACACTTAAAGTATGTTTCCATATTTGAACGCAAGTTTTCAATTGTTTACTTCCTTTAAAGTGTAATGAACAAAGAAACCGATAATTTCACCGATACACTTTCGGAGTTAAGGGCAGAAAAAGATGTTTACTTCAGGAAACTGGCCAAAGTTGTGGATAACTTTGAGAAGATAGTCAGCACCTTAGAGAACTATAACAAAAGCGTGACTGACATGGGCGACGAGTTGGTCACCTTTAAAAACTCATGTTACGAAATTTCGATGAAGCAAGTAATTTTTGATTGTCTTCGAGTTACTATTTTTTAATTATTCATCTGAGGTTTACGCTGCAAGTTATATGTTCGAATTGATATTTAATCGTTTGTGTGTTGTAACATGACCTCATAATTACAAGAAGCAGTTCAATATTAGAACAATTCCGTTAGGATTTGACTAATTAGGAGCATGTTTTAGTGATTGAATTGATTAGTTAATTAACACACTTTTAATCATTACTTCAATTACTTCGCACGCTTTTAGTCATTACTTCCCATTCTTTTAGTAATTTTCCTAATTGGTTAACATGCTTTTCGTCATTAGTTTAATTAGATACCACACTTTTAGTCATCGGTTTGATTAGTTAATGTGCTTTTAGTTATTAACCTGATTCAGCTTATGTAATTGGCCATGACGTGTATCATGTTTAATTGATCCACGTGTTTTTACGCACTAATTATTAGCGCGTTGATTAATTAAATGAGAAACGTGTTTCACGTAACATTTTGTTTTTACCATTAATGAAAACAACAAAATCGCCGACGCAAGCTTACCCCATTTAATATAGAATGACCTAAAAGTCCAACATGAAATTTGTCAGCAATATTTGCAGCACTACAACTGTATCGAGCGGATAGAAAGGGTATTTTTCAACAAGTTCTACAATAACTATTGACTTTTAATTGTTAATAGAAATTAGAATGCAAAAATCCAGATCTAATCCTCTTTGTGGAGCTGTGCACTGAAATTCAAGAAGGAGTGGAGTTTTTCACCGAAAACGTGTGTCACACTTTAATGAAAAAATTCCAGATCACAATTGTTTAGTACAATTTCATGAACTCGGCTGAGATTAGGAAACAACTGAGCGAGTCCTACAGGAAAATATCATTAAAAATGTCGAATTACATCAACGAAACAGTGACGTATGACCGTGTGTTGAACGAGTTATGTGATGACAACGCCCAAGTAAACGCTAACACGAAAGTATAGTTAATTTTCTAATAGGAACATGCAAAGACACTCATTCTCAATAAACTATACAACCCAGATTTGCCTATAGTAAAGAACATTAGAGTAACAAACAAGGTTAATAGCCACCTTTACTGTTTTTCTAGGTTTACATTCATCAATTCAATGCACATAACTTGCACCATGACAGCTTGTATAAAAATACACTTTAAGCATTAATTTACACTGCATTACGTTCACAGAACAATCAATATGTACAACGAAATTTATTCGTGCTTCGCTCAAATAAGAACCTCCATATTGATGGACATGCTGAATGACAGCACGGAAACGCTAATGCAAACGACCATTGCGGATCAACCGCAACTGCATCAGCCTCGAGGTCTCTTTGTATACAGAACCTTTTATTCCAGTTGCATTTAAATGACTAATTAGATACTGAAATACTGCAAGCTGCTTCTACAGCTGGTTATGAAAGAGTGCGAATTTTTAGTCAAGGTTTTTGGCAGTCTAAAAAATGACCATCTGAAGTAATCATACATATCCTTTCAAATATATTATAATCAAGTGTAGAAAAATCATTCAGAAACTGTACATGTCTCAACACCAAGTGCTTTTGAAAGAACTGTCCAAGTTTATCCACTACGAGCAATTAACAGACCTTTATATCACTATACAAGTATAAATTATAACCAAAGTACATTCACTCTGTGTAGAACGACTATCTAAAAAACCTCCAATTCCCATACGACGGTTAGCATTTATTCACTTTGTTGGTAAAACTCAACATTTCGATAGATGTTGAACAATATCACTGTAAATACTTCACTCTCTTCCTCAAGGATATTGCATACTTTATTAACCAGCGTGCTCAAGTGCATTGTTTTCAATAATAACACACTAAGTACCTAATCTATAGGTGTTCATTAACGATGACATTTTCAACTACAAAATAACTTCCTGTGATTTGGCCTACCCAGACAAGATCATCGTCGAAGACGTGATTGCGGATGACGGCCAAGTGGTCAAGGAAACCATGATCAACCACCCTGAGATGTGGTATCCACCCGTCAGGAGAGCTTGTTTCTTGCTCTCTAAAATCCACCCGTGTTTCACAGTTATTATAAAATTGCTCTTTGTGCATAAAATATTTCAGAAAGAAACCTTCAATAAGATTGTCTTTTCCTCCATCAACGGCTGCGTCAACTCGTTGACGGATGCTCGTTCCCAAATGTTGCATTCTCGAGTAGGTTGTTATTGATTTCATTTGTTCCCGTTCTTCAAATAAATTATATTTTTTTCTTTGGGTTATTCTATAGGTATTTCTAAACACAGCCAACACTTGGGTGTGTGTGTGTGTGATCAGTATTAAAATGTGTGAGAAAGCGCTTTGAAACTGTTTTAAATTTATGTTGTTCTTGCTTTAATTGATTATTTTGGCATTTTTGAGTGGAAATAACGACCCTCTAGAAGACCTATTTACACTCCAGTCTTTTCTACATCAAGCACTTGTTAATCCTCTCCCAACAAGCTCAATTGTTGAGTGATGACCTCAAATTTAAGGACAAACGTTTGGAAGTGTTGAACTACCTAAAACCCGCCGTCGTGTCACTCTACAACAACAAAAGCAACATTCTGCAGATCAACACAAGCAATGCTTTGTTGACCTTTGTAACCCAGGTTAAAATGATTGGGCGTTTCTATTGCAAATTAATCTACTCTTGATAGAGTATGCCAAAAGTCCATGAGTACACTGTGGATACGTTTTCGGTACTATTCGTGTTTTTTCGGTTTTCTTTTTTTATTTATTTATTTAATTTACTACTTATTCATATTTATTTTATTAAGTAAATTTATTTATTTAATTATTCAAAGAACAATATAACTTTATTTTTTTAAATAATTTCGTCTAATTATTTTAATATTAACAATAAACCTACTCCAATAGATACTGGAGACTAAGATCAGAAAAGAGTGTCTGAAACTAGTGGACGACTCCGTCAAGTACATTTTTGGGGGCGTCGTTCCTCTGTTCGCTCCCCTGTTTAGCGATCCAGGGTTGGTTAAAGCTTTGGATGGTCTGAAAATGGTATGAATTCTTTAACATTTAGTCAAATATTAAAGTAATTTAGGATGAAGAAGGTAATTGTGCAGTTGAAAACCTGCCCAAGCCAATCAACTCAATGAGATACAACGAAGGTTTAATTTGTTCTATAATAATGCTTTGATTTTTGTAGAAAGCGACAAGCAACTAGTCAACGAATACTTGGCAAACATCAACATCGAGCTGGAAGATTTCAATAATACGCTTTCGATCTACTTCACCATCGAGGACGGTAGAGACGCTCTCGTGAATGCTGTCAAGGTCTGAATACTCTCTGCTGACCTTTATGCTCTAAGAATCAATTTAGGTCTCTGCTTTGAAAAAGCTGCGACTCGTACAGAAGACCATCGTTCTGTTGAGTAGCCAGAAGACTGCTCTTCCAAATAGCGCGCTTAGTTAGATCAGTCTCTCGTCTCGCCTGCATTTTTCGACTATTTTTACCTCTTACGTTATCATTTCGGAAACGCATTTAATTATCTATTCTCTCATTTAAGTTTTCTAGTAGACTCGTACTTGAACTTATTCAACAAATAATTTATATTTATTTCCCATTATTGATTAAACTACGGTGTAATCCCGCTTATCCGAATAAAGGAAGGCCGGGAATTTTTTTGGATAGCAAGATTTCGGTTAATAGTCGATCGAGTTGGATGAGTGACGCATGCGACATATTTTTATAGTTTTTTATATAAAAAAGTAAACTTTCTACAATTGACATTAATTTAACCCTGTTTAAATTTAAATAAAGCGTTTATATCTAATTAAAGTTGGTTATTAAATCGTATATACAAGTAAGAGTGTGAAACAACATGAACGATACCAATTTGTATTCTTTTTTCTTTGTAATATATGTCAATTAAACTCTGGCAAAGCTATTGTTGATTTTTAACTTCAAGTTGTAGATAGATGTTTATCGCAGAGCTTTAGAAGAACTATGGAACGCTTCACACTAGGCATTTTGAGCATCACTAACGGGAAATGTGGTTTAATTACGTTGGTGTAGTAACATTTGTGTTAAATTTCAGTTCAAATACAAGAAAAACCTTTTAAACTAACCAAATGTTTGTTACATCAAATCAAAGTAACTAAAAAACCTATTAAATACTTATGTAATATAATACCACAAGAAATATAAGGTTTTCATTAAAATTATTTTTCTGAAACTTAAAATCTATCCGAAAACGTGACTAAAAAGTTGTTATGGATTACAGTTACCAGAAATATGGATAATCGAAATTTTTTATAAAACGTAATTCGTTTCCAAATAAAATAGTCAATGTTATTCCGGATAGCGAGATTTCCGGTCAACTGAATTTCAGATATTTAGGTTTAACTGTATATATATGTATCTATACTAGCGCGAAATTACTGGTGTTACCCAGTTAAAATTAAATTAATTTTTTTCAATTAGTCGGTTGATTTAAAGAATAAATGCAGAAACTTATTCAATAGCGCTTAAATATATTCAAAACGTTTCAAAACTTCAGCTATTAAAACCTGAAAACATATAATACACAATGAACAATTCATTAAAAACAGTTTAAATATAGAAATTAAGTTAAAACGCATAATTCAGTTGGAAAATAATCGAATTTTTGGGAAAGAATCATATGAAAAATAAGGTTAATCTTCATTTTAATCCAAATCCCGATTTTAAATGTTTCATATCTCTAACACTATAAGAGCTATAAAATTTCTCAGTAGCTCATTAAGTACGTTGTTAAGAGTTCTTTTTAAGCATATAATTTACACACACTAAAAACGCTCAAGTAATGAGAACTGGTTTGCACATGCGTACTGATGTGTACAGACAGACACACGAACACTCCTCTTTTATATATATAGTAGATTAATATTGACTTCTTGGTTGGAATAAGACAATTTTATGCAAAATATAGTTTGATTTCATCAAATAACGCCTTATTTAAGCTCACCAACTTTGAATAATTAAAACATAGTGCAGCTAAAATTGCTATTTTATCATTTTTCCCTTCATATGATATTCCATGCAATAGAAATGGAGAAATAGCGATTAATTTAATCGCATTATTTCTCATGTAAATTTGGTATTTTAAATTTTACCGAGACAAATTTGTATGATACAGTGAATTAGCTAAAATAACAACAACGAATTTGTAATGTTAGAAAAAGATTGAAGATCTATGCTTAAATTCAGATAAAAATCGTTTTCAGCCAATTTTTTCCTATCATATTTAGCTGCACACCTTTTAAAAAAAATTAAAACTCAATTCACTCAATAACTCTACGTGGTTACTTTATAATTTGATGTCATGTTTGTTCTAAAATTTCGGATGGTATGGAAAGTATTTTATTTCAGCGCATGCGCGCGAAAACTATCAATATGTTTTTTGGCTAATTTAGTTGGAGTATTAATTAAAACGTGACTTGAATCTGCATTGACTTTATTGTGAAATCAAATGATTCAAATGGAATATAAGGCACCATCTTATAACCTACGAAATAATCAATAGCAAATCCAAAAATATTATATTGATTTACGCGACGACCACTCACAATGCCTGCTGTGATAACTGCATATTGTTCGTGAGTTTGCACGCCAATAAAATGATTCCATTAAGTGTTCAATGCATGACGCCACTAGAAAAATTTGCTCAATTCTATCTTTTGTGTGTACGCATGCGTGCTTGTTTAAATACGCCAAATTTTTACTGTGCATTAAATTGAAAAATCAACATGAATGCACATAATAGTAGTTGACTGTGTGGTACGTTCATCCATACATAGAAGTCGTTCAGTGTGTGTAGAAACATTGCACAAGTGTGAGTGGCACTTTTTCACAAACTTTAATAAGGTTCTATCACACTGTAAACATAGATCAAATTCGTGTAATCAGATAGAATTAATTTAGTGACTATTATTTCAGGAGTAGACAGCAGATTTGGGATTCAACGAAAAATACCCCATGAATCTCTCTTTAAAAAAGATACACCCATTTGTATGAACATGAACGCGGTGATATGCGCAAAAACAAACTTTATTGATATAAACTATACAAAAGAACAGTATATAGAGGATAATTCCAATAGGAATCGATCAAAAACGCTGTAGTAGTAGTAGTAGTAGAAAATCATTTGGCCAAAATCTGAAGGATCTCGTCTTGGTTGAGGGACTCTTTCGATTCGAGTTGTTTCACAAGCTATGCACCAAATTAGTAACGTGGACTTTGGTCAAAAGTGCGAACATCGGTTGGTAAAAACACACTGAGTTCAATACCTCGAAATACTTGGCTTCATTGTCAGTGATTATCCGGAGGGTTTTCTGGTAGGCCTGGTCTATCAACTGCAGAACGCGCGAATCCAATTTTGTTGCCAACGACTTGTCAAACAAGTGAGCATGGCCAATATCTGGCGCTAGGTTATCTTCCAACGAAGGAAAGCACGCATTTTGCATAACTGTGTTGTCCATACCATAGACACCCACCTAAAATCACTAGGCAATGAAACAAGAACACCACCAGCAGGTTTTACATAGGAGTAGGCGATTTTTGTGACTTTTTGCAAGTCGTCCAAAGCTCCAGTTGTTATTTTGCCGAGGTATTTCTGCTCGGCCACTCTCCCACCCAACAAAGCGACCATTTGGGACATCAACTAAAGGGCGCCAAATGTCAGCAAAGTTGCAGTAGCCACGATTATTAGAACAAACCTCACGTCGAGTAACCATATACTGATCTTTAGGTATGAACAAATTGTAACCGAGCGCTTTACCTCTTGGGACAATAGATATCTAATTGATGTCAACAGATAAACAATTCTACTAGGACAGCGTGTGTGCTCCAATACCTTTCCAATACGCATAGGATCTGCGCCAAAATAACTCGCGATAGCATGTCCTGATTCATGCACCGCAATGGTGTGTTTCTCTTCGGGCGAATACTTTTTGAGGTTGCTGCTCCCAGCAACAACACGGTCAATAGCATTGTCAAAGTGCTTCGGTTGCACAAAGGTGGCGTTGTCTCTCACCGCCAGCATGGCAGCCTCGTTGCAGATGTTGGAAATATCCGCACCGCTGAATCCCACTGTGGTGTCGGCCAGTGTCGAGGCGAGTTGTTTCAATTTGTTGCGGTCGTCGTGATAGATGAGTTTGATTTGTTTGAGGTAGTGTTCGAACAGCTCTTCGCGACCTTTCTTGTCGGGTGCGGACAAATGGATGTGTCGGTCAAAACGTCCCGGTCGGAGCAGTGCTTTGTCGATCGAATCAAGTCTGTTGGTGGCGGCTATGACAACAACTCGGTTATCGGTTGTGAAGCCGTCCATTTCGACGAGAATCTGGTTCACTGTGGAATCATTCTCACGCTGACCAGCCAAGGACTTGCCTTCGCGACTAGTTGCTATAGAGTCGATCTCGTCTATGAAAATGATGCAGGGTGCATTGGACTTGGCCACTTTGAACAGTGATCTGATGTGGTAGGCGCCCATGCCCACCAAACTTTGGACAAAGTCAGACCCTGTGGTTTGGTAGAGAGGGACGCCGCACTCATTGGCCAAGGCTTTGGCCAGCAGAGTTTTGCCGGTGCCAGGTGGACCGTACATAATGGCGCCCTATGCGTTAGTTAGCTCTTGAAGGTTTTATTGATTAAGTGCATTAGTTCACAACAATAACGGCAGTAAAATTCGCGGTGAATTAACGTAAACGTTACTTTCGGTGTTTTGGCACCCATCTTCTTGTAGCACTCATTGTTGGTGAGAAAATCCGAAAATTCCTTAACTTCAATTTTAGCCTCGCTGCACCCAAGGACGTCACTGAATTTGACGTGGGTTTTGGTAGGGGTGTAAACAGGATTATCGGCCACGCGTCCCTAAATAACGGAGGTGAACTCATTTAGGAATGCCATCGATCAGTTATTCCGATGCTTTAGTTTGCAGTTGAAATGTACACTTTTTGTGACAACCATTATTACTACACAAGACAACTCACCAATACGTCCTGAAATTTGAACGCTGTCCTTGTCCTTGGAAGAAACATAAACGACAATATGATCCCCATTATAAGCACCGAATAGTAGAGGTACCCCAGTACTATTGAAACTGCCGTCGGTCTATGTGTTAACATTAGCATTTGTCACCAACAAATATTCAACGTACAAATCACCGTCGTTGTAAACAAAAGTCAAATTTTTCAAAAGGTCAACTTGTTCGTTGGCCATGTGGAAAATCTTGTCGTAAAAACCGTTCAAACTACCAAGACTTATGGGAATGACTTGACGCATTCGAGATGACAACGAGTCATTCACCACTGCCAAACACTTGCCAGACTGGTTGTTCACCACCAATGTGACCTTCTTGCCTCTTCTAACGTAGTCGTCGACAAATTTGCTCCAAGTCATTTCGTTTCGGTTATCGTGGTTTCTGAGAGAGTTGAAGAATCCAAATACGCCAGCGCCAATTGCCACTACTAAAAAGCGACCTATTATCGGCATATTTTTTCGAATTTTTTGCTGGGGTGGATCAAATTCGTCTTTGTTGTAGTCTTCTGATTCGTTTTTATCTTTGCTGTCACCATCGTCGTTTTGAGATCTCTTGGATGACACTTGTTTGTCGTCAACGACTTCATTGCCACGCACACTTCGATTTTGATTGCATTTCAGGTAGCCACTGAAACCGGCTGCAAAGGGTCTACTGAGTGGAACTGTGCTATGGTGGCTACTCAAGCGCACAACTTTCGCGGTTTTGAGCAATTGCACTGCTGAAGACAGTCTGAGCATAGGTACTAGTTCAAAATCGTCGACGCGCGCATTATCACAGGTTGAAAGTTTTGGAGAATAAGTGTAATTTTGATAGAATGAATATAGTCTATGTTATTTTCTCGTGTGCAACTAATTTGAAACACGACAAATTTCGACGGTTGTCAAAAACGTGGAATGTTGCGCGCGTTGAAAATTAATTATTTTGAAGATTTTTTTTATTTTTCCGGTGTTGCATATTTGTTTGCCATATATATGTATATATTAATATGCGAAATTGTGTACAATTCAATTTTAAGCTTTTAGTTTAATCAACAAAATAGTTTGAGATAAGGTTTTAGGGAAAAATAGCGCTAAAATCCGGCGTTTTTTAGAGTGAAGTGCATCTAAGTATTTTATTACATTGGATGGAATATTTTTACGAATAGTTTTTCAGCAAATAGTTTAACGTAACTCTTCGCTTGTTGAGTTTAGTGCACGAAAGCCCGGCTTCACCTTGGCATTCTGGCCCTTGCATGCGGCAATTATTGTTTTATCTATGGGCTCATTTCAGTTCTGAGTTTCTCACGGGTATTTTACAACCTTAACAATTTAAAAGGAATTTATCAGCTTTATAAAATAACTCAATGTTTATTTAAACGCAAATTAATTGAATTTTAACGAATTTTAATTCCCATTTCAAGCTTAAAATTCAATTGGGGTGCGGAACATAAAATGAAACGAGAAACGCTGCATAAGTCAAGCATAGTGCTTGCGCATAAATAAAAATCTCATAATTTATGTGAAAAATTACTTTTGCAACTCGTGTTTAAACGTTTAATTTTTCTAAATTAGCGGGTTAAAACAAAAAAATTAAATGTAGTTTTCCATTACAATGGCGTGCGCGTGTATTTTTTTGGGTTGATGGTTATTAAACCAAATTTACCGACTAATGTTTATTTAAAAAAACTATGAACTATTTTTGATAGAAATTTTTAAAAGTGAGTTTACGGAGTTAATATTGTAAGAAAACTAGACAAGCAATTTTCTGGGTTTCAAACTTAAAGCATTACTCTGTAAAATAACGTTAACATTTCTTACAGCCCTATTAGCATATAATATAATAACTTTGTTTAATTTATAAATTTTTTTAAAATAATTATATTTCGTATGCTAGAAAATATTTAAGGTTTTACGGCCAAATTGTATCTGAAAAATTTTTAAAGTTATTATTTGTGACATTTCTTGATTTAAGAGTGCATATCCACTTGATAACCAAATAAAGATACATATCTATGTTATTTTTCACTTCTAGCAACTATCCAACATCAAAACCTTGAAATTTTGAAAAATACTGCAAGCAAAGTGTGTATAACACATGAATTGCTATTCCATTTATAGTCATTTTTATTTATTCCTGTTTTTACAAATCCTAATTTTACAAACATACATGTCATCCCATGCAGATGCAGTTATTTAAAAAAACATGACAAGACAACAACATTAAAAAGACTAAAAAGAGATCACATTCACATTTATAATTGCATCATTGTTTTGAACAGATTTCAGATTTACAGGTAGAGTAGAGTAAGGCATCTTGGGCATTGAACCCAGAACCTGCACTCGAACCCTAGCCACCACCCTGTCCTGCCCCCGATCTGACATGTATCTTCTGCTCCAGGTGAAGCGACCATCACAGGCGCTGGCATACACTTAAATCCGACACCGGGGGCTGATGCGGGGCTGCAGACGGGCCTAACTGGTGTGGCGGCGCCGGATGGGACAGGTGTCCCTCAACCTCTTCAACCAGGTAAATCGTTTCAGAGGTTTTTAAATAACTGATTTGACATAACTGATTTGTATTTTTTTTTTTAAGTGAAAGTTTTTTTTGTTTGTTTACAGCAAAGGAAGATGTGTATGCAGAAACCCCTGCCCCAGGTATGGTTGAGCTGAATGTGTGTAGCTTGTGTGTTGTCCTGGTTAGACACACACAACACAAACGGTTAAATGTGGAAAACCCCATTTCTGTAAAATCATAATGCTTCCAATATTTATCATTATAAATTGCATATATTAAATAAATATATGTATATATATGCAGTTTTGCTTATGGCTACACATTTTCCACAGCTGTTTGGAAATGGCACTCTATCATGGGGTGATGATAGTGTTTTATATAGTGCTGCTTCTCCTAATGTCCTCCAATACCCCCCAGTTGTTAGCCATACTGCTATTGCTACCAGCTATTGACCACCTTTAGCTTGTAGCTTCTGCAGTGGCCCTACCAGAGGTATGCCTCACGCTAGTGTACTCTTCTCTGTGTCCCTTTTAACTGCAATGGTTGATACTGGTTGATCTATGTTGTCTTTTGGCAGAGTCCACGCCTATTGCCCCAGCGGTCACACAGCCCAGTAAGACTTGTCGCTTTAATGACTTTAAACAGAAAGACTAGTTACATTGAAAACTGGTGTACAATAATATACAATAGCTAAGGAATCCGTACTTGTGGCCATGAACAATGCCTCAAACATTAAACAGCTTTTTATTTGTATTGGGTATTAGAAAGTGTACACTATTTATTTTACTTAGTAAATCTGTTTACTCAGAGCATTCTGGGAGATATCTGCAAATAAATAAAAAATACTGATTGGATTTTTTAAGTAAAGTACAAATACCACTGTCATCTTTCACCAAAATATAGGGACCATTACACTTTCATTGTATAATGTCTAACACTGTCAAGGTGAGCATTGCATGGATATAGTATTTTAGTGTATTTCTAAATACATTTAATGAATCCATTATTTCTGACTTGCATGTAAACATAGCAAGTCAGAAAGATTTTACTTTATATCTTATCCCCTCACAATAATATTCTTGCACCTTACTTTCACTTTTCTTTTACTCGTTTACTGCTTGGTCTGACATTTCTGCTTAACAGTACTAACATAATAACAATGATTATCATACCAATAATCGTATTTGTTTTATTTTTAAGGATTCTGCTCCACTGAGAAGTAGCTTTTTGTAATAATAATTATGAAATTAATCTTACCTTGATCAATGAAATGCTCATTATAGCTGCTAAAGAAACTGCTAAGAAAAACTGAAATAGAACTATTGAATATGATTAATATTGGCTCTTTCATACACGTTTTGTTAAATGTTTAATTTAGTTAAGGCACTGATGTAGAAGTATAATTATTGTTTATCGGATGCATTGCCATTTCAAAACAAATGTTATTTCACATGTGTTCCATGCAGTAACATACACTGTACATATAGTACAGTCAAATTGTCCCATAGTATGGGACAATTTGAAACTATGCAGCAATATTAATTATTTTGTGTATTTCTTCCTTTTTTAACTGTTATTTTGCTCGGATGGACCTAGCTGGTGAGTTCATGATCTTTGTCACAAATCCTGCATTTATTCCATTGACACCTTTATGTTTGAAATTATTGTAACTTAATGTCTGACTTTTTTTGGCAGTTCAACCTAATGGTAAGCAGCAATTATAGCATTTTTTTTTTTTTTTTTTACCAAAACATAGATTAAAATATCATGAAAATATACAGCCTGCATAAACGCATACATCATTTTGTCTCAACGAATAGTTGAGTGGATTGATATTGAAATATCCATCATTTGATTATTTACATTGGAGAAACAATTCTCAAATAATAAATTGATCCAAAGCCATTTCTTCAAATAGTATGTTTATGTATTATCTTCAACTGCATTGAAATAGCATATACACGATGATATAAAGTAAAACAATAAGTGGTATGGTTTATGTGTAAACTGTTTACCATAGGCCTGGTTATGTTTTCAAGAAAAAATGGGTTTACTGTAGTGCACTCTTCGGCCACATGGTGGCGACAGACACAAATAAAAGAATCGTTTTTCATTTTCAGGCGCTGTTGATACTGGTGTAAAACCACCCAAGCAATATATACCAGCAGTCGGTAAGTATACTATCTTGTGTTAAATACTGTAATACACAACACACCTCAGCATAACTTGTCCAACCTCTTTAGTGTATCATTATTATTCGTTGTACATTATTCAATGTATTGATTCATCAGGACATTCTGTATACAAGACACATTTCAATACATTTTCACTGTATATGTTCTGAAGGTACTTTATTGATTGGAAAAAGACCTATCTTCTTGTGCAATATTTACATACTTTATTAACATAGTCCCCTCATTAACCTACAAAACACATGGTGTCAAGCTTGCTTTATGAATTATGATAGCCTGTTAGAAGAAGACTTCATTAGCATAACGCTAACTCCTTGTTTCTGGAAGGGGGTTTAATTGAGGGCTGACCATACTTATTGCAACCATATCTGAATTTCTAATAGTATTGTACAAAACACACACACACACACACACACACACCCCTTAGTTCTAAGTGGCTTTGTCATTTCTATGGTAAACAAACATTGTGATGTATATATTCAATGTAGACATGTAAACCACCCTGCTGAGTTCACGTGACCCTACATATCCTGTCCAGACAGCATGGATCGATAATGCTACTGGTTAATATGCAGCTGAACGCACCATCAGCCCTTTTTTCACCTATTAGAGACAGTTTAGAAAGCCCTATTTATGCACATGTATGCTAAGCAACGTGCAGGCAGCATATTTAGTTTTTTATGAATACGTCATGATCAAGGTTAATTATTGATTAGCTGCAGCAGAGAAGAATCTGTAATATAATTCTGATATGTATCATGATTTATTGTCATATTTTACTTATATTGAAATATACTTTATTTAGTGTCTGTCAAAGCTTTAATGATGCTCAGAATGCATTCAGAACCTGAACCAGGACGGTTATGTTATGTTTCCCATATGAGTTTTTATTATTATTTTATTATTTATATTTTTCAGCCTGCAGGACCCCGTCAGTTCAAAATCCCACTAATGATTCTTGTCATTTGCAATTCGAACAGACCCTTCTGGGTCATTTAAGCCCACTTTATTCGAGGCAGCCCGGTCATCTCACTGCAGTCATAATGCAGTCAGCATAATGCTGTCACTGTGATTAACTTTGCCTTTCAGAAACCACACTTCTCCCTTGTCTCAATTTGACCCACATGAAATGTACATTTATATTAATACCAATTCTCTCTCATACCTCTTTCCATAAGACGTGTGTGCTTTAGAATATAAATATGTGGATGTGCTTTAGCCTAGAGCAATTATTATACGTGTTTTATTCTCTATTCTCATTTTCTATTCACATCCTTCACTGATTGATGGCTGTGATTGGAGGGGCGTCAGCGAAGAGAGCACATGGTGTCTAACCACATAGCTATATCTTAATCATAATCCTCATGCTTTATAATGTACTCTTTGAGTGCTCTTCACTGTGGCAGGGGGGCCATGGGATTTAGCAGGAGCACTCTTGGAAACCTCATTTCCTAGACCTCGTCTTATAGTCCAATCATTGTCCAATCACTCCCTAGGGTCTAGGGGAAATGGCGCTGTGGCCGGATACCCTTATCGGCTACCTTACGGAAGTAAGTCGAGGACTTTTCTGGCATTTCAATGAGCTCTTCCTCCCATGTATTGACCTCTAACTGTTCCATGTGTGAATTGGATCGTGATGGAGAACACGCTAAAAGGACGTGACAGTAGTTGTCCGAATGATTTCTCGTCTTGTTGTTGTTGCTGCTGCTGCTGCTGCTGCTGCTGCTGCTGCTGCTGCTGCTGCTGCTGCTGCTGCTGCTGTAGATCCCTATGGTGCTGGAGCTGGCCCAGGAGCCGGGACCGGAGGGGTCCTTCCTAGAGATAAACCCCTGAAGCCCCCGTGTGTGTGTGTGTGTGTGTGTGTGGTGTGTGTAGTTGTATCCTTAGGTTTACCCTAGTTTGGAAGTGCAGTTGAGCACTTTCTTGGCCTGTGATGTGCTGCACTCAGTCAGCAATAGACGTGTGCTATTCAGGTCTTGTATTGATGAGTATGGTTTTTATTATTGCAGATTTACTCGCAAGCTGAAAAGTGCGTGGACACCATGATGAACTGTTTTGATTTGACTTCTGCTGCCCCAATTAGACGAAGGAGAAGACAGTGATATCAGTCTAGCTTTTTGAGCCATGCTGAACACCCCATCAGCTCTGGCTGATCTGAGCTGTCCTGTTGTGTTTTGTGTTCTGCAGCGGTGGGAGGAGCCGGTGGGGCGGGAATCCCTCTGGCCGCTAGATATCCTGCAGGTACGACCTCCACTTGTCACACCTCACAACACGTGTAGAACATTGACCACCACTTCGACCTCGATTATTGGGACGACCACAAAGATTTCTGCCTTTGTCACATAAAAAGGGCATAACCAATGCCCTTTTACGTGGACTTCATACAAACGCACGTTTGTACGAAGCCGCCAGTTGCAGATTAAAAGCAACTTCAACAGATAGTTAAAGCTGCTTTTCTCTGTCACCTTGATCCAGCAGGATACGGTCCATACGGTCAAGGTTATGGACAGGGTATGTATGAGAGGAAGGGAGCCTGGCAGAGTTTGTGCATCCCCACCCACCACCCACCACCCCCTTTAGCCTTTGGCCACAATTTTATGCTCTGTGCTCAAAGTGACGGTTTGTCACAGGAAATGCCTTTGCGCTGCACTTCCTGTCTGAGCACAGCAAACAAGCCTCTGTGGTGGTGGTGGTGGTGGTGGTGGTGGTGGTGGTGGTCGTCATGCCGTCGGGAATGAAATGCCAGCCAAAGACCTTTGCACATCCCCATAATAGTTCTCTATATTTATGTCCTTGATAGTTCCTGTTTATTGTATGCACTATCCACACCAAAGCAAATTCCTTGTAGGTGAAAACTTATCTGGCAATGAGTCTCATTTTGATTCTGATTCTGATTCTCTTCTAAAAAAAAAAACACCTGGGAATATAGTGTTGTATTCATATCTGGGGATGTAGCGCCAGCGTTTGATGCCAGATGATATGAAAAGATATGAGCATATATAGAGGTGCTCTGTTCATTTCCAGCGTCGCCTCAGAAGGCTTCTCTGTTGTTCTGATGCTGTGTGTGGTGACTGGTTCCAGGTGGACAGCCGTACCCTGCTGGAGTGGGACTGGGAGGTGCTGGGGCAGCAGGAGCAAAAGGCCCCAAACCAGGTGCCAAACAGGCCTGCTCTCTCTGCAAGCACACCATTGCATTGGTCCAGGAACACATCCTGTTTTGCTTTTTGCATGTATCTGCATTTCTATATATATATGTTGAGACGTGTTGCTGGTGAAGGTACTAAAATATTAAGTTAGCCTTATAGGAGGTTCTATTTTTTGGTGTTTGGTAGAATTTCTTGCCGCTGAAATCAAAGATGTTCATGTTAATTAATCATGGTTCAATGGAAAATACTGGTTCTGTATTACACACATTTTCAAATAAGCTAAATAATTCATCTTAAATGAGTGCGGATCAGATAGCCACCTTATATAGCGAGCGAATCTATCATAGCAAACCACATGGTTTCGTGTGGTGTTTTGCATGTGCAGGAAGTATTCCCCGCGGGGAATAGCACGGGTACAACATCAAAGCATGTCTTTAGCGCTATCATTTCACCCTGGAGAGCACTGCCCTGTAACTGCTCCCCTTCAGAGCTGCTTACCATGACATCACAGGGAACCATGGATGTAACCGCTAGGGTTTCAGCGAAGACCCACTGTTAAACTAGGTCAGGTAGACTTAAAAAAAATAAAAAAATACACCACTTGGGAGGCATTCAAATCATCCCTCCATCCACCTCTCCGTCGCATTTAACCACTTCTTCAGTTTGGGTCGTGGCGGCAAGCTACTTCCTCTTCTAGCAAATTATTTCATACAAAAATAGGTAAAAGTTTGATTGAAGATTGTCTCTGAATTTCAATAGGCTACGGCAATCTAGGAGCTGCAGGAGCTGGGGGATATCCACAAGGTAGATATTGCAACATTAAACTGTCTCTTTCTTTCTTTTACCTCCATGCTCCCCTTCCAATTCCTTGTGTCCATCTTATAAAATTATGGATTTATATGGCAGCCATTTCAATAGTACAGTATGCACTCCCACCAAGGACTTACAGTTACTGGACCTGACATCTTTCTTCTGCCTCTCAGAGAGAGAGAGAGAGAGAGAGAGAGAGAGAGAGAGAGAGAGAGAGAGAGAGAGAGAGAGAGAGAGAGAGAG
>JAOPJI010000047.1:9565488-9580972 GCA_027122695.1 Merluccius productus | reverse complement strand
GTAGTAGTAGTAGTAGTAGTAGTAGTAGTAGTAGTAGTAGTAGTAGTAGTAGTAGTAGTAGTAGTAGTAGTAGTAGCGTGCTTTAAAATTATATTTTAATTCTGATTATTCCACACAGAATTATTTATCTGAATGTATTATTTATTGAAGGGTTTAAAATAGATGTGCTCGTGACCATCATTTCCACAACGCAGTGTTTATAGGAGCTTGTCGGACACACGATGAGTTGAGGACTAATTGCGTTAAGGTGTCTGTTGGCTGGTCATCCCCAGCCCGGTGAGCTAGTCTCAGGTTTGAATGAGTTGGGCTACAATGGGGCTACAGTGAGTCATACTGACACAAGCAGCAGAAAACACACAGGGCTGCCTTTGTCCTCGCAATGCTCAGAGTGGAAGTGGACAGACGCACAGCGATTGACTAGCGATTGTCGCTTCTTTATTAACTGAGAGAATTCAGTGTAAAAAAAACAAACACATTTGTTTTGCCTAACTTTTCTTTTCTTGTACTTATAAACAAATATCTTTGAAAATGATAACGTGTCGGTCAAGGTCTACTTCTCCCTCAGCATATATAAAGTATGATGCAGGCACATGAATGACATTTTTTAAATGACTTCCTTGTCTCCATGTTTCCTTTCACCCTTTGTTTTTCTTTCTTTCATTCCTCCCTCTCTCCATCTCTGTTATCTGCATTGTTCTTCCTCCTCCTCCGCATATCTCACATTCTATCCTCCCTTCTCTCTCCCTCCCTCTGTCTGTCTGTCTGTCTGCCTCTCTCTCTCTCTCCACATCTATTTCCTTCTCTCCCCCCGCCCCTCTCTCTCTCTCTCTGTAGCGGCCATTGTTATTACCAGAGTATCCTGACCCCGGTGTCGCTGCCGGCCTCCCCGTGCTCGCGTATCCCTCACACGGTCACGCTGGTGTCCATCCCCGCCTCCACCGAGGGCACCAATGGCCACAGGGGGCGGGGCTTCTCCGTGGCCATCGACCAGCCGATCAGCCCCGCGCGCGAATACAGCCCCGAGCACGGGCCCACCGTCCGCGTCTCCCAGTAAGTGTGTGCGTGTGTGTGTGTGTGTGTGTGCGTGCATGTATCGGTGTGTGGGGGTGTGTCTGGTGCATGTGTGTATGTATGAGTGTGTGAGCATAAATGTGTGTGTGTGTGTGGGTGTGGTGTGTGTGTGTCTGCATTTATTGTCTGGTGCCTTTGCGTCTGTGGGGGTGTGTCGGGGTGCGGTTCCAATCAGACTGAATTCTTGAGAGGGTAAGTGTGATGACAGGAGAGGTGAATGTGAAGAATATGACGACTAGCAGAGGTCAGCGGGGGAGGAGAGGAAGGATGAGTTGGATATGGCACAATAGAAAGACGTGTGAAGAGCGAGGAGAGTTGAGAAGGTGTTCAGTGTTTGTCATTCAGACTCAGTGGGAATCACATTATCTCATTATCCCATTCACTGTCTTTATCTCTCTCTCTCTCTCCCTCTCTCTCTCTCGTCCAGAGTGGATGCGGACTGCATCAGCCCAGATGTGAAGAACTCCATCCACGTGGGAGATAAGATCCTTGAGATCAACGGGACGCCCATTCACAACGTTCCTCTGGATGAGGTACGCGCTTTGATGTCACTTTTAAACAGTCCCAAATCTCTGATTTACATTTTAATATAAAGTGCGTTAGGTTGAGAACGGCCATCTTCCTCAAGCGTTGGTAGCTTCACACATGAATAATAATAAATAACAGTTTCTAACGGTATTCATAAAAATCGATTGATACTTAATAACTAATGAATTAACTCAATGAACTTATTTGGAACATAAGCACACTAGCTGAACAATAGCTGAATAGTAGCCGAGTCTTTATCCTGCACTATTGTATAGCGTAAGTTCATCCAATGAGGGGCAGTGTTTCTCCTCCTTTTGTTCACGCGTGAAGTACTCCTCTCACCCTCCGGCTCCATTCATCCGAAAGGGAGCTGATCGATCTTAACTCAGTCTCCGGCTATTGGGTTAAACGTCCACCTGGCTAGAGCAGCCCTCGCCACCGGGCTACATGAGCCCAGTCATTGACCCTAATGCTCCCCCCCCCCCCCTCTGCTCCAATCCCTCACAACGGGATGATGCCTGATCCATTAAGGCGATGAAACCCTTTTAAAAGCTCCGTTCACATCACGCACTCTCCACCCCGTCAGATTGACCTGCTGATCCAGGAGACGAGCCGCCTGCTGCAGCTCACCCTCGAGCGCGACCCCCACAGCCCGGGCCTGGGCCTGGGCTCCCCTCCTCCCGACGAGGACGAGGCGGCGCCCGTGTCCCAGGGCCCCGGTCCCCCGCTGCCCATCACCGAAGCCCCCAACCCCGACGTCAGCCACCTGCGCTCCCGCGTCATCACGTGAGAAGAACACACGCACATGCACACGCACACGCACACGCACACGCACACACACGCACATGCACACACACACACACACACAATGTCTTAGTTTGGTTCAACAGGGGTTTTATATTTTAGAGAGAATTACAATAAATGGCAAACAAAATTGAATGGTGCGAGTTAAAAATGTACAGAGAGTGAGAGTGATCTGTTGGTTTTGCCTTTACTAGGAAGTTTTCACAAGACTAGATATAGCAGCCTGACATGCAAGTTTATCCGAATACTTGATGATGATTTAGATGTCAAATAATATTTTTGTGACTCTTAACCCTGACATGTATACTTAACACGAGGAAAACAATATTTAGAATAGGGGTCATACCCCCATTCACTTCTTTACGCTGCTCTGTATATCTCTCTCTCTCTCTTCCTCTCTCATACTTCTTCTCAAGTCCTGATGTTCCTCTCTCTTCTCCTCCCCTCCCCCTCCCTCTCTCTCTCTCTCCCTCAGGCGGAGCTTCAGCATCGACAAGTCCCCAGGCTCCAGCGAGGCCGCCTCCCCCCTCTCCCAGAGGAAGGACATCAACCGGTCCGAGTCGCTGCGCGTTGTCTCCAACCGCACACACCGCATCTTCCGCCCCTCGGACCTCATCCACGGGGAGGTGCTGGGCAAGGGCTGCTTCGGACAGGCCATCAAGGTAAGGGTTTAGACCCCCGCCCCCCCCCCCTCTCCTGTTGGTCCAGTGTTGTGTTGGTGCGTGTGGATGGATGGAAGGATGTACACCAAGTACACAAAAGGGGCGTGGCTGGTTCTGGTAGGACACTCTTGTCATACGCTGACAGCTAACGCGGTCCAATCAAATGCACTTACACTGATAGGCGGTCAATTTAAGGCCCTTTTTATTGTATGTAACCAATGGGTTACATGCAATATCTGATGTACCCCATGGGGGGATTGTATAGTAGCTCCCTGCTGTCAAATGTTGTTATGCTGTATCTGACATCTGTATGTCATGCTTTAAATCCTACAGCAGGGAGCCAGGGAGCTAACCATACCATATTACCATTAATGCAATGAATCAATTAAATTAATTTATTAAATTAAATCTATGGCATGAGTGATTTCTGACAGAAAAACACAAATACATACACATATCAACAAAAGTCCAGCCTCACCCTCACCCACGCACTTTTACAATCCACCCACATCTAACTTCCTTTCGTAATGCATAATGCAATGTGGAGCATGGTCAACGGATGGCTGCAGATACTGTGTTATTAGGTTACATCCGGTTGTGCTTCATGGAATTAGCCGGTGTAGTCTGAGGGTGGAGTGGACGGCTGAGCATCAGTCATGAGAGCATATCTATGATGTCCACTAGATGGCGGCATTGCAATAGTTTTGACAATGCATAAAACATAGCAAGGGAGAGTGAAAGCAGGATACATATTAATCCACATTAAATGCTCAACGCTTGTAAAATAAATTCTAAACAGTCTATAAAAAAATACACATATATTTTACAGGAATTATCATCGGGTTGAATATGTAGAAGCTGGAGACAGTGAATGTATGTATTGTGTAAATACAGCTGTATGAACAAACTGGTTGTCCACACAGGTGACCCACAGAGAGACTGGGGAGGTGATGGTGATGAAAGAATTGATCCGCTTTGACGACGAGACACAAAGGACATTCTTGAAGGAGGTGAGCTGACATTGAATAGTTATTACATTCCTTTTTTAAAGGTTTTCTTTTATGAAGCAAATGAAACGGTACAAACCTCCACCACCATGATGAGGAGAAAAAGAAAAAAAATCTGGTGTGTGTGCGCGTGTGCGTGTGTGTGCGCGCGCCTGGGAGCATGTACATGAGCTACTTATGTGTGTGGCCGTGTTTATTTGAGCGTTTATGTGAGCAAGTTAAAGTGGTGCGTGCATGTGTGTGTGTGTGTGTGTGTGTGTGTGTGTGTGTGTGTGTGTGTGTGAAGGTATGGGTGGAATCTCACATCTGAACAGGTCAGAAGGGTGTGTGGAGTAGCAGATGACCTGCTTCCTCCTCCACAGCTTTCAGGGCCATTTATCAACTGTCAGCATAACCATCTAAACTCCCGGCTCTTTCACCCTGACCCTCCCAGCAACAGCAGTGGCTTCACGCCCTATAACCAATCATATCCACTTCCTCCCCTGCCCCTACTTTAATAAAAGCCCAGAAGGCAGAATTTAATGGCAGAAGAAAACTCATTCTTAGTATTTTTTTTATATTGTAAGCTGTGAACTGAAATCCAACAACACGCTGTGTTGAATGAAAGAGCAGGCTTATCCCGGGAACGTTCAGTCCTGGGCAGGAGCGACTGGTGACTCCCGGCCTTGGTGCCAAGGGACAAAGATTTCACTTTCATAAACTGTTAAAAGTCATCTGATTATCAGCATACTCTTAGTCAACTTGATGGAATGCCATCAGTTGCGCTATGCATCGCATCGAACCACACATGATGATGAAGATAACGCTTGATTGTGATAAAATGTACACGTTTCTAACACTTATACATACTAATATTTGAATGCAAGTACCTACGTTTATTTTACAGCAACCAAGCAGACCTCCAAGGTGGTGCCACTAAATCGGTGTTGCGGTGTTGTGTGCAAAACGGCCGTGTCGTCCGTTTGAATCAGTGTTAGGGTGTTGTGTGTAGAACGGCTGTGTCGTCCGTTTGAATCAGTGTTAGGGTGTTGTGTGTAAAACGGCTGTGTCGTCCTTTTGAATCAGTGTTAGGGTGTTGTGTGTAAAACGGCTGTGTCGTCCTTTTGTTGTTTCAGGTGAAGGTGATGCGCTGCCTGGAACACCCCAACGTGCTCAAGTTCATCGGGGTGCTTTATAAGGACAAGAGACTCAACTTCATCGCTGAGTACATCAAGGGAGGCACGCTGAGGGAGCTCATCAAGGACATGGTGAGGGAGGGGCGTGCGTGCGTGCGTGTGTGTGTGTGTGTGTGTGTGTGCGTGTGCGTGTGCGTGTGTGTGCGTGCATGCGTGTGTGCGAGTGTGTTGTTAGAAATGTGTGATGTGAAGCATGGTTGCGGACCGTACCTCAGCTTCTGTCTGTATGGGATTAGCTAGTATGAGAGATATTACTCGACAGATTTAGGATTTACCAGTAATACCAAGGGATTTATATTTATATTGATGTGTTGATATATTGATATAAATATATCTGACCTTCTGTGCCCACAGGACAGTAACTTCCCATGGAACCAGCGGGTCAGCTTTGCCAAGGACATAGCTGCTGGCATGGTGAGTTCAGGAGGAAGCAGGAAAAATCTTGATTGAGCGTCTAATACTTATTCTGATGACAGCTGTAACATCTTGGATATCTTATGGACAGATAGGTTTAACTGAACGGATTACTTTGAACGCATGAAAGAAATGAAAGAAAGAAAGACACGAAAGAAAGCTGCAGTGCAGCAAAATAACAACGTTGGCTTTACAGACATTGTCCTCTAGTGGTCATTTAGTTGAACTACAACCGATGACTTGCCATTCAACCCCCTATGGAAATGACTGCAGGATTTAATTCAAACTGATGGTTATTACGTTAAAGATTATTAAGCAAAAGCCGCACTTAAGTGAAAGCTTAATGATGAATGTGATTTGTGTCGGGGTATTACGGCAGTTTCAAAGCTATCCGTTGCAAAGGCTTATGCTGCAAGGGCTGTAACAATGACCGATTGTTTCTCGCTGCACGAGTTTGAGATCTCCACTTAAATCTTCTTCCTTCTTTTCTTTCCCTCTGTTTATTCAGTCATATCTGCATTCCATGAACATAATCCACCGAGATCTCAACTCACACAACTGTCTCGTGCGAGAGGTAAGAGCTCAACAAAAAAGTGTGCATGTGTGTGTGTGCACATGTGTGTGTGTGTGCTTGTGTGTGTGACTATGTGACTACTAGAGAAACAAGGATTACAGTTGCTGGGGTTCAAACTCGTGTAGAGGCTTAGTTTAGGCACGTAGCCACGGTTTCTCTGAAGTGGAGCACATGTATGTGTGTGTACCTGGATGTGTCGTCCATGTATGTCGTCTTTGTGGATTAATACAATGTGCCTGACTGTCAAGAAAACCATGGTGCGTTTTTTCCCACCGATGACAGTGATGTGATGACCCGTATCCAAGCAAATTCTTGTCCACACAAACGCACAGAAGGGCTTTGTGAACAACAAGTATGGCAAGATAATCCCTCTTAAAATGAGTGCACACACACACACACACACACATACACACGCACACACCAGTGGCCGTGGGCTAAGTCTTCCTAAAACACCTACTTCCTGAGGTCGACGGTAAAACAAAGAGAAAGCTATACATATATTGTGAACAAGATCTCTAGATGACAGGGCACCTTACTACACTGTTGTGTAAATACAGGCTAAGGCCGAGGCTTTTTTTTTTCATTAAACTTCAAGGCGACGCAATGTTTAGGGGAAAGAGTTGGAAACAGGCCTGAGGTAAAACACTGCAGCACTATGTCCAGCAGCATAGCGTTCCTGTCTTTCTGCATTGCTCTGCCTAAATATTTGTTTTTTGTTAGTCATAGTTAGTATTTAGTAATTTATTCAGACACTTCTTCATATTTTACAGTGAATTCAGATACATGTCCTTAAGGAGAGGGTAGGTTTAGTCATCTTGCTCAGGTAGACTGCAGACATTGGGGATCGAACCCAGTACCTTGGGTTGGGAGTCGAATAACCTAACCACCACTACTCTCTCTCGCTCTCTCTCTCTCTCTCTCTGTCTCTCTCTGTCTCTCTCTCTCTCTCTGAAGACTAACAGTGTCTCTCTCTTGCCTCTGTGCAGGACAACACGGTGGTGGTGGCAGACTTCGGCCTGGCCAGGATCATGGTGGAGGACAAGCACCAGGACAAGCTGCTGCAGGGCAAGCTGCAGGCCGGCCTGAAGAAGCAGGACCGCAGGAAGAGGTACACCGTGGTGGGCAACCCTTACTGGATGGCCCCCGAGATGATCCACGGTACGTTCTAGTCTCGTTGAGTCATATCCTAGTGATATATAGCGTAGTTATATCATAGTTACACACACTGGTATGGATAGTTGATATACGCTCAAATTTAAAACATGGCAAGACGATATGATGTATTAATAACCTAATGCTTTGATCGTATCTATTCATACAAAATACATATTTGTATTGTATTTTTGTATTGTATTTTCGATATGATTAACAAGCCGGCAAAGGCAGGGTCCAAAATTAGCACCTGCCACTAGCCAATGGCTGATAGATTTTTTAATTTGGCAGGAAAAAATCATTCAGGGTTACGTATAAAAATAGTTGCTTGGCCAGTAGATTCTTTCACTATGGCAAGCAAAAAGACACAATTCTAAAAGTTAAGGTTAGTCTAAAGGATTTAAAGTGAAGATAGGACAACATTTCACCGATATCACAGGATAAATGAAAGGCAAAACAACATCTAGTCTTGCATAACAATGTTGACAGTATATAAATATATTGCCCAGCTCTGCATTTACCAGGCGGCCGTCTCCTCTACAGAATATATAGCACACAGAACAGCACTGTAAGAGAATATAGCCACCGGAGCAGCCTTGGCAGACATACTGTACCTCCCCCTGAGGGAAACTTAGACAGTAGCTGCCAACTATATTTATCACATGTCTTGAAACATCTATCCATACATTTACCTTGACCTCTGTTTTAGGATCAAACTGCTAAATTCAACAGCAAACGTATATGATCCTTTTTTTTCTCTCTCTTTTTTCGTCTCCCAGGGAAAAGCTACGATGAGAGAGTGGATATTTTTTCGTTTGGCATCATGCTCTGCGAGGTGAGAGGTCCTGCAGTGCTCTCAAGTCGACTCATACACTCCTACTCTCTCCCACTCCTACTCGGTTGCAGCTCAGTGCATCTCCTTCCTCTAGCTTCACTGTTCACAGCTAAACCCCCCCCACACACACACACACACACATCCCACCACACACACACACACACACACGTGTGATGTTTCCAGAAGGCTAGAATTTAGTTCCATCACTCAGTTTGTGAGGTCCACACATGCACACCATTAGCCAGAAATAGGGGTTAGAGAGAAGAGGTGTGTGGGGGGAGGGACGCAAGGTTTATTGCATGTGAGGGTTAAAGAGAAAGAGTTACTTCTTGATGGGCGAACACTTTACTACTATCACTGGTTGTCATTCAGCACCACTTTCATCCAAGGCGACAGTTAGAGTCATTAAGGTACTATTAGCAGTACCTAAGCCACTACACTAACCTGATGTTGCTGTTGTTGTTGTTGTTGTTGCTTATCACCTGTCCTGCTTCCTCTTGTTCCGTCTCCCAAACTAACGCAAACCTCTTGTCTCCCCCAGATAATCGGGCGGGTGAACGCGGACCCCGACTACCTCCCCAGAGCGGGGGACTTTGGACTCAATGTCTCCGGCTTCCTGGAGCACTTCTGCCCCCGAGACTGTCCTCCCGCCTTCTTCCCGCTGGCCGCCGTGTGCTGTGACCTTGACGCGGACAGAAGGTCAGTCGTCCGTTCCTACAGCACAGTAGCTTTTAGGGTGTTCATGGAAACAATAGCTATTTGAAGTTAAAAGGCAGAGCCGGGTTGAGGTAAATATCTGGTGGTCTTTGAAGAAATGCAACAAAGGTATGCAAACCTTTGTTGCTTACGCAATGCGGCTGAAATAGTCTTCCCCAGGGTCTGGACTCGGAGTGTGTATCCCTTCAAAACCAGAGATAACGTAAAATCGTGAATATTGTGTGATTTCTAAAAAAGACTTCTGCTTGACCTTCCCAGGCCGGCTTTCCCCAAGCTGGAGGAGTGGCTGGAGAACGTGAAGATGCACCTGGACATGGGCCTGCCCATGGTCGCCGAGCTGGAACAGCTCCACAAGGCCTTCTGGGACAAGCACAGCACCGTCACACACTCGGAGAACGGCCTGCCCCCGCACCCAGAGCAGCCAGAGTAGGCCCAGGAGGGCGTGGTCGGAGACACAGTGAGACGGCCACAGCGGCGGCACCCGACCTTCGGTCAGGGGGAGATGGCTGGTTAATGGATTGCGTACAAGAGGAGGTATAGTGTAAATATCCTGCCATGTCCAGACGGCCACCGGTGGCACACAAGGCCTGGTCTCAGACTCATAGACGAATAGACTCAGGGGGAAATTAGGATCTGAAAAGCCACCGACGCAACTGTAGCACCCACATCCATGGTCGACTCCAGAGACATTGTTCCATCGCATCGCTTGATGTCGCTTTCAGCGGGGGAAGTGAACGGGATCATATGCATTCAGACCCCATCATAGAAAAACTATATGTGTGTGTGTGTGTGTGTGTGTGTGTGTAAGATGAAGTGTGTCAGATTCAATGTAAGTGTGTGTATATTGTGTTTCCTTCTAGATCACTTGATTCCAAAATTTGTTCCTGGAAGACATACGTTTTGAAAAACATCTTTTCAAAAGTGAATCGGGGGCCCCCCAGTAGAGTCAGCTGTCCAGTGTTGGGCCCAAGCAGACCCTCAGATATTGATGAAACACAGAAAGGAGTTAGAGTCCTTTTACAGTAAATACAAAAAAATGGTTGAGATCCACCATAGTGGATGTATCCTATTATGGAGCCACAGTTCCATAATAGGATATAGTCAAGCCCTTTGGTGCTTTTAAAAAGCTACTAAATGCTTCTAAAAAAAGGCCCATGCTAAATAATAGCATCCCCTTTTCAATTCCCTATTTCTGAAATAGTGTTATATTTGGTTAGTTCCAGTAGGTTGTCAATATTGGGCCTAAATGTATGTCTTGCACAGTCCCCCGTGCAAATATTGAGTTAAGCACTGGGTAATTCAAGGTACACTCTTCCCCCTGAACCCGGTACATTGTCATGGAAGCTGTTGACTTATCTCAGTCATGTTGCAGTGAAATCTTGTGTTCAAATCTCATACTAGTCCTGTAAATATAAAGTGGCATTGTAAATGTTTTAAATATTGTAAATGTACAGACATATTTTATATACCTATGCTGCATTGCCATATTTTTATTCGGCGACCAGCTGAAATTATGGAGATAAAAAAAAAAAACATGTTTGAAATGAAAAAGGGCACCGACCAGAAGTGTGTTTGTTTTACTTGGTCACCATTGTGAAGGCAGGATCTCTCGATACAGTTGAAACTAAACTACGTCGCATTTTGTCACGACCCCACGTCAAAATCATCAAAACAAAATCACCATCTTACCATTGAGCGTGAAAGTTCTGATCGACTTCTCACTCCTAATATGAAAAAGAGAATTCACTAGAAGATCGATGTAAACTCATTAACAATGTCGTCCTATTATGATCCAACTTAATGATGGTTCTGGACATGACTTTGAGCGTTTGAGGTCCAGCAGTGGTAACTTTAATCTCACAGTGCGCTGTACAGTAGATTGTACAGAAGGTTAATTTCTACATTGTGTCTGCGGTCCGTTTCAACGTGTTTGTCTCTCCTCTTGGTGACGCTCCCAATGGGACTCTTCACTTATCGTTTACACTTTAAAGCTGGCTGTAAATCTCTCTCTATATACATACATGTAAATCTTCCCTTTATATGCGTCTGTGTGCATCGCTTGTATACGCTTTGCCGCACTCCTCAGATATAAATCTGTCCCACGGTCACGTTTCACTCTCACGCATCGTAACACGCTGCATTTCCTGCATCTTGACATTTCTTTTAACTGTTCCTACATTTCTATGTGCTGCATGGTGTACTTGCTAGGAAAACTCTCTTCTGCTACTAAACCAAGCAATTCTAAACCAGAAAATGAATAATGAAAATGAAAAGAATGAAAAAAGCATTGTAAAAAAATGTTTAAAAACACGCTTAAACACAGCTTCTGTTTTTATAAAGAGCGACCGAAAGTCATTGTATAGATTTGAGTACTTTGTTTTGCACTATTACCCGATGGCTGGTTGTAGCCATGTTTTTTTATTTCTCTCTCTTGGGCTAATTGTGATAAAGAGATGTTCAAAGACGGTTCAGGTGAGGTTAACGAATGCAAAGCCACTGACAGAGCTTTTTCAACTGTTAAATGGGTTTATAGGGGAAACGCATCTTCTTGGTAACAAAACGATTATCCGATCCCACGTCCAATGTCTGCTGTTAAAATCTACTGAATGGGACGTAGCATTGATTCTCGACGCTGCGCTACCGTATACTTTAATACAAATCTCCACTCACTGGTGATTGCACCACAAATCTACAGTCATTGCATTTTTCTAAAAGAAAAAAAGAAATTGCCTTATCTGCAACAAAACCAAATCAAATGTGTTCTCTTAATTATCTTCACCCACAATGAAGTCAGATTCTCGGCTGGTCTTTGCTATCAAAGAAGATGGTTGATCCCGGTGTTGCCTGCTGCCTACAGTCCTATTGTGAATACTATCCTGTGTTAATAACCGCTTCTCAATGTGATGTCCAACTCGGCTCTAACCACCACTACCACTAGCACCCACTAGACGAGGGCACTACACACACTCGCCTCTCACCTTTGACCTCTCCTCCTCCTCCTCCTCCTCCTCCTCCTCCTCCTCCTCTTAGCTCAGGGCTGTATTTTCCGGAGCTACTTTATAACATTTCGTATAACGTAGCATACATCGCTTAACAAACAAACAAACACAACATAAACAACAACAACAACAACTACAACAGTATTTTACAATCACAGCATCGTAACAGTAAACGGACAAGGAGACAAGGTCAAGGTCATAGAAATCAAGAACACCCAAAAATAGAGGCCAATTTTCAGGGGGCTTATCGGCGTAATGTTTTCTCTTCTTCCTGGGATATGCTAATGAGGGGCTTTGTATGTGTATCTCTCCGTTCTCGTCTAAAGCCATGTTCAGCGGCCCGGCGTACTCTTTGTTTGCGCGCGCGCGTGCGTGTGTGTGGATGTGTCGATCATGGAAAATGTCACCGCAGCACTTATTTGCAAAAGATCGTTACCTCTGAACAATGCTGTGCCTTTGTTTTAAGCTAGCCTTGCCAACGACTCTTCTTCTAACGTTTCATTTGAAAAAAGAAAAAAACACTCTTTGTATCATAAAGTTGCAAGCCTGATTCAAACAGTTGAATATCAATGCTGATATGTTTTAATGAGATTTTTCCTCTTGTTTCTTATCATATTTATATTTTCAAGATGTGTACCATTGTCGGTTTTTGATATTTTTAGAATTATAATCTGTTGGTTTTATTTAATTTTTACACAAGCTGTGAAAACTCTGCACTTTATTCCTGAACGTGAACATTTAGACTCTGAGCTGGAGGCGACCGATTTTTTTGTCGCAGCCTAAATAAACCTGTTGCTTCTGAAACAATATCCATGTTGGCCCCGTCTGTGTTTCTTTCTGTTGAACGTTGAACACGTCGCTGTTGCCGTCTAAGCCCTTTTCCACGGGCTTTGAAGGAGTGACAGACAGTAACATTGAACAAATGTGTCACTTTTAATTTGGTGCATGGGGGGAAATAATGAGTCACACGTTGGGTCGGGTCGGGAGTGAGGGGTCTTCCAATGACATAAACCCCGATGTTAACGTTGAGCCAATATTCCACAAGGTCTTGGAGAGAAGCTTAGGCCATATTGAGATGCACTTAAAAGTTAAATTGTAATCCGCAAAGTCAGATCGCTGGACGTTACACTGAAATATTAGGGGGGGGAGGGGGGGACACACACATTAGCTCTCTTTGGTGGGGACACGTCCCCCCGGTTCCCCTTTGGGAACTTTGCACCCTGATGTGGTGAATAACTAAAATGAAAAGTGACTTTAAGGTGATGGCTGTTAATATGAAGTGTTATGTGAAAACAACCCTCAGAATATGTTTGCTATCCAGTTGTGAAGAGTTTAATGGGTGTTCATTTTAATGGAAGTATGGAGACAGCAGCGGATACCGCAGACATCCAGACAGTTCACCACAGTGCATCAACGTCTGCTCCCAGTACGCCTCTGGTGACGAATGTATTTTGGTCACCTGTCAAATAATTGCAAAAAAAGCGTTGTGTGTTTTGCCCTACACTCCCCTGAGGTTTGTTTTCCCTTTTCTCTCGTCTTGCGTTCACACACACACAACACACGCACACACACTACACTACACGCACTACACATACACACACACACACACTCTACACCCACACACACACACACACACTACACTACACGCACTACACATGCACACACACACTACACACGCACACACACTACACACACACTACACTACACGCACTACATATACACACACACACACACTACACACACCACACAATACACACACACTACACTACACACGCACACACACTACACACACACAATACACACTACACTACACACACACTACACACTACACACACACACACTACACTACACACGCACACACACACACTACACACACACTACACACACACAATACACTACACACACACACTACACACACTACACTACACACACACACACACACTACACACACACAATACACTACACACACACACTACACACACACTACACTACACACACACACACACACACACACACACACAACACTACACTACACACACACACACGCGCGCGCGCACCACACACCTGCGATTTTCAGTCTGGTGGGGGGAAGTGATCACGTGACACCGCATCCCATCCCATGTGCGATTGTTTTCATTCCTGCTGCTGCTGCTGCGGGACTGGTCCCCGTGACGTCACCGGTCCGGCGGGGGGGGAGGCTGTCTCTTCTCCCACAGCTCCCCACGTTAGACGCAGTGCGTGGAGACCGGTGGTGAGGAGACACAGCTCAGACACACCGTGGAGGAGGTGCAGGGGGGGGGACTGTAAGGTTGCGTGTGTCCACCCTGCGAGACGTTGTCTTATTAGTACGCTTTGTGGGTTTTTTGTGTTTGTTTGTTTGTTTTTTCGGGGAGGGCGGGGGGGAGGAGTGGCTCGTCTCCATTGGAGGAATTCAATTGAATCGGCGGTGATTGAAATCATTGCGTTGCGGGCTGTGAGGGAAGAAGCAGGAGGAGGAGGAGGAGGAGGAAAGAAGAAGCAAACACACACAAAAACTAAACTAAACTTTGGCAATCATGGAAAATATGACCCCGACCAACCGGTTTCGACCCGCAATGTTCAACCACGGTGAGTTGTTGTTTTTAGTGTGTGTGTGTGTGTGTGTGTGTGTGTGTGTGTGTGTGTCTTATTTCGTGGATGCAGACCGTCCCTCCGCGTTAAATGTCATCGGTCTCATCGGTACCGCTTCGTGGATCCAGAGACGGATCCAGACGGTCCGTCTCTGTCACATCAGCCTGGGTCATGACGTGCGGGTCTCATAAAGTGTTCATCATCGTCGATGTTTCCAGTGAGTCTTTCATTTAAAGGGGGTTATTTATTTCGCTCCTCGTTAAAATGTGCGTGATAGGCTACTTTGAGTGGGATGATGATGAGATCCCCCGAAATGTCCGCCAAAAAAAATGTCCCGTTTCGTGACATACCGCGTTGCGCAAGAGGGATGCTGTCTCGCCCCTGATGGCTGGCTGGTCCAGATACATTGGTGAATGCAGGGGGGGGGGTCTCGAAAAGGGGGGGACTTGATCCAATTGCCATTGCTTGTTGTTGTACTTCGGAGCAGTAGTTGTGAAACAGCTTGTCCTCGGCTGCCATGCCAGTCCAGTGTGTGCCCTTGGCTCAGTAAAAAGACACATAGCTTTTGGTTGATTTGCAGGGTTTCGTGTGCATACTTCCTTATGAGCTTGGACTGGAGAAAAAAAAAAAAAAAATTGGGGGGGGTGCAAAGTGACACTTCAGCTTTGTACACTTCATCGTAGGAACCTCCCTTGATGGGGTGCAAAGTGACACTAGGTCTATGGTGCATAGGTCTATGGTGGCCATCTGGTCCAGTGTAACTTGTGGGAGGATTTTGGGCAGTGTTACCCATTCCCAGTCACACATCTGGCTGATCCACACCGGTCCCTGTGATGGATGGGGGGGCGGGGGGGGGGGGGGGCGGGGGGGGGAGTGTGGTGGGGGGGACCTCCCAGGGGCCGAGGACACCAAACCTGGGGGTTGAAGAGCTTGGCC
>JAOPJI010000047.1:9497605-9511916 GCA_027122695.1 Merluccius productus | reverse complement strand
GGGGAGCGCTGCGGAGAAGGGGGGGGACGGTGTGTGTGTGTGTGTGTGTGTGTGTGTGTGTGTGTGTGTGCGTGGGGGGGGGGCGTGCGGGAGGGGGTGGCCTACTTTCCTCCACACGGTCACCTGCTCTACAGAGGGAGAGGGAGGAGGGAGGAGGAGGAGAGGGAGGAGGGTGTCGACGGCAGGAGTGCCCGACGCGCACGTGGTGAAGTGGGCGGTCTCTCTCTCCCCCCCCCCCCCACTCGCTCGCATGGACACGTGGGCGTGGCCACTCGGCACCACACACGTCATCGTCGGCCGCCACTCTCGGAAAAAGAAAAAAAAAATCGTAAAATGATCTCCGCTTTTTTAAAAACGGCGGCGGCGCACGACGTTATACCGCCGCGGGGAAAGGCGGACGCACGAGCCGCACGACGCCGCAATGTAAAGCACGTAAGAAACGTACATGGGCGTATAAGGTCAGTCGACTGGGGGGGGGAAGCCTAGGGGGGAGGGTAGGGGAGGGCGTCATCTGATATCCCTACTAGGTCAGGTCATTATGTAAAACCGGACTGGCATTCCGGTCTGCCACCGCCCTTCGTGGTCTGCTTTGTATTATACTAGCAGTGTTGTAGTGCAGCGCGCGGGCGGTGCACGTACGCCCTGGTGGAGCTGGGGGGGCTGCGTGCCGTCCCCCGGTGGCCTTACATTTATTTTTATTTTCTTTTTTATTTGTTTTTTTTTTTTTGGGCTTGTTACCCCCCCCCCCCCCACCCTGTCGTGTTGTTTTCCGCGCTGCAGGGCGAAAAACTACGCCGAAATGTTGTCATGATCACGACCCCCTATTTCTCTCTCTCTCTCTCTCTCTCCCCCTCTCACTCTCTCTCTCTATGTACACACACACATATATATATAACGTACACATATATATTATGCGACAAGTAGACGCACGCAAGCCCGTCTGCAAGTACGCGAAACGAATGTGAAAGTAAAAAAACCACAACTAAACCACAACACAACCTTACAGACTTAGACTTTTTTTCCGCCAAAAAAACACGAAAAAAACAAAACCCACAGCAAAAAAACAAAACCCACAGCGTTCATTTCAACACGATTTAAACGCAACGCAACCGCGATCACTGATCGCTGAGAGGCGAAGTTATATATCGCTGCTACGGTATATCGCTCACACGTTTTTTTTTCAGTTTAACAACAACACACATACACACACGACAAAAAAATATGCACGATTTACAAATGATTTCCTGCAAATGCCTCTCTTACCACGTGCTTTCTGTTGTTGCTGCGCTTGCAATTCCAGAAACTTGGCCGCTTCCAGGAGGGTTTCGATGCTCATTTCTTTTTCGTGATCGACGGTACGGCTACGGTTTTTCCGGAAAGAAAATCGTCCCCAAAAAAAGGGAGAGACGATGATAACGATTATGTGTGCGGGATAACTTTAGAAAAACGGGGGTCCGGTCTGCGGGGCTTGAGGAGGGTAATCGGATATCCTTCATAAAAAAAAAAAAAAGAAAAAAAAAAAAGAAAAACTCTTCCACATACGTAGAAGAGTTACAACAAGATGGCGCTTAAAGTATGAGGCGGGTGGATGGGGATGGTGGAGGGGATGGTGATGGTGGGTGTGTGTGTGTGTGTGTGTGGTGGGGGGAAACAAATAAGGTTTAGAGGCGACGCGGCTGTGACCGCCCACAGACGTTTTCCCTCCCATACCGTCGGGTCGGTCGGACGGAAAACCCGGAGGCCGGGTTTTTAACACGGACGGACCGACGGACGTGCAACGAATTTAAAATGTTACCCAATTATTACCCACATTAATGTGATATTAAATCTCTCCGTTACGTCAATGTGTGTGTGTGTGTGTGGGGGGTTAACAATTAAGTGAACACTGAATTATCGTCCGCTGCGAGTACGGTTAATTAGCATATCGGTTTTATCCACCAATCACCAAGTACGGTTAATTAGCATATTGGTTTGATCCACCAATCAGCGCGGAGGACAACAACGTACGGCGCTCGCGCACATGCACGTCCAGCAATGCTGCAGTGCAACCTGACGTCCAGGGGGGAAAAATAAAAAATAAAAAAAATCAACCGTGAATCAAGCCATTATGCTTACTCTAACGACAACCAATAATAATAATAATAATAATAATAATAAAAATAATACATATAATAAGCCAGTAGAGCCTAATAATAACCAAATCATTTAATTGAATCGTCGTAGCAGATGGCGAAAACAATAATGGTGGTGGACACACAAGCTTCAACCCCTGATGGCTGCTGTCTACTACAACTAATTAAAACTAAAATAGAGACGCTCAATGACAGCGTATAGTATGTCTCCCTGCGTGCACCTCCTGGTGTCTCCTCCTCCTCCTCCCCCCACTGGGTCTGCTTACTATAGTGTCATTCACATTCACGTCGTCGTCTGCTCGTTTGGGCGCCATCATCACGACTCACGGCCGCCTCATCAGCAGCGTCCGTCTGCAGGCGGTGCTGAATAACAGAACAGGGTCTGTGCTGTGGAGACCAAACCGTCGGTGGGTAAACCTTGTATTCACCCTTTAATATACACCCCCCCCCCCTAATTACCATAGTCTCATCCTCAATCAACTCTCTCCTAGACACTTCCCTCTTATTTCATTCTCCCAGGATGATACATTATGGGGCTACAATGAAAAACTTTTTTTGGGGGGGGTGTGGGGGGGCTGGGGGTATTCTGCGTCATATTTGCATGCTGCAGTTTGGTCTCAGGTCGTGAAATATCCACGTTGCAGACATGTGCTGACCCCCAGTGGCCACATGCAGACACGACCTGCCTGGACAGCTGATGGAATAATCAAGAAAATCAAATCAAGAAGAATCAATCAAGAAGTCAGAAATCAAGAACAAAAATAACGGTAACAAAAGTAAATTTTATTACAAATACTGTATTAACAAATACTGTGATTAAAAAAAAAATTAACACAAACAAACATTTCAAACTAATAACACGAACAGGGTCTTTGTTCTTCAACTAAACATCCCCCAGCCACAAAACACTTCACTGGCCTTTTGGACTTTAGGGACTGGCCACCATCTTGAGGAGTGTGTTCTTGAGGTTTGTACACAGCTGGTTCATCAGGTCTTTACTCTGGCCCTCCACCCAATGCATCTCCACCACCACACCCCCGCTGCCTTCCTCCATCAGCACCTCCAGCAGACATTTAAACAGAAACTCCTGAACAGAACTGGGGGTCAGGGGTGATTTCGCCGGCGCCGTTTCATTTGCTGCTTCGTTCTCTTGCCGTTTCGGCACCACCACAGCGGTCTGGGTTTCCATCGGGTCTACATCCTCGCCTGTGACATTCCCTAACACTTGTGGTTGTTCAACAGCTGGGTTTTCAGACTCATTTTTGACCGCTACATTTAGAGAAGAGTCACTGAGTGTTTGCGTCGCTGGCTGTGGTGGGCTAGCTAGCGGTTGTGGGCTAGGACCAGCTAGCTGTTGTGGGCTAGCTAGTTCTACAGTTGTCGCTTGGCCTGAAGGGATTTCAGGGATGACGGGGCTTTGTGTAGCAGGCTGCTTGGTTTGGGGGGATGCAGCGGCGCCGGCCGGGCCGGTTGTACTCGTGGTGGTCTGAGAGCCAGCCATGGCCGCAGGGGGCGCTCTGGGCAGCTCGCGTAACTGACGCTTCTGTTCGCGCCACTTCTGTCGCCCGTGGATCCAGGTGTTCTCCACAGCAGTCAGGAACAGACTCTTGTGCTGCCCAGTGCTGGGGACACGCTTGTGCAGCACCTGCAGGAGCAGACCATGGACAAAGGAACAGACCTGCTTATTATCCTCTTGCTGATGTCTCAAGGAAAAGTCGAAATCTAAACACTCACATATATGTATTATGATTGTATACTTAATTTCAGAAGGTGTTCCAAATAGGGCTGAACGATATGGTAAAAAGAATAATCATATTGCGATTATTCTGACAGCCATTATCCACCATATATTATCGAACTAATTTCAAATAATTGTTCAGCCCTAGTTCCAAGAGACCACCAGTGTGTCTTTTCTACCGAGGATTGGTAATGTTTGGTCCACATGGCTGTGCCTAGTTTTCTAACCCCCGGGCATACAGCAGCCGATGCTCCTTTATTATTACATATTCTAAAACCGCTAACTGTTGTGGACACAGGTTTACCAACCGGGAATGTCCTAAAACAAGTACTGTGAAATGAACTGAATTGAGGATGCTGAAGCAATGCCAATATCCCTTTTTTCCAAAGATGTTTAACTTTTAACGTCCAACAACCGCAGAAAGCATCCCTCTAACGCAACATGCTGCAATGTGACTGTGTAGTGGGACTCGGTAGATAGCAATTGAAAAGTAGTCGTGTTGAGGCGTGTTATCAGTGAGCAGGTGTCAAGAGTGGCATATGTACCCGCAGGTCTGTGAGCATCTTCTCCAGCAGAGCAGTGATGCTGTCCAGGGCACAGGAGGACTTGCAGCCTTTGGCAGAGGCCTTGGCCTGGAGCTCCTTTACACCAGCCTCTGGAAGCGTGAAGGACAGGGGCTTCCTCCCCTTCTCCAGCTTACGCTTTTTACTTGGTGGGGACTGCAGAAAGACAAGGACATTTTAAACAATCATGGACAGCTATTTCGATTGAATGTGCCCCGACTTCCCATTTCATACCCAATTTCTAGCCTTTTCATGGTTTGTTACTTCCACTACCCTGCAAATAGACTACGCTGGTTGTTTTTCATCCCCGGTTCAAATAATTACTGCCACCTTGAACTGTTCAGTGGTCTCACAGACCACCTCCTCTGATGTAATCCTTCTCTTTTTCAATAATAACGGACAAAGTAGCTGTTCTTTCTCATCCAACAAACCCATTTCCAATTCCACACTCCAATCATTCGCCATGGTTACCGTTCCAAGACAGTACACACGCCTAGTTCCATTTTTATTATGTACGTGCTTCAAAGGAAAAAAATAGCCTTGTTCAGTCTCCGCCCCAAATTACAGACGCAGAACCATAAATGCAGCCACTGGTGTACACGCCCATGGGCTGACTACCGTGGCAATACGACACAGGACTAGAATGTATCCACCACTAGAGGGAGCCCTAACCATGGCAAACATTCTGTGATGACAATGACTTGAGTGGTGACTTCATCCCCCTCCCCACCGAGTAACTATAATGTCACGCAGTGTATAAGAGCAATAAGAGGAGTAAATAAAAACATCTGTCTCCGTGAACAATATCTACTGCAGAGATTTTCAGAGGCATGTGGTGTTCCACACGGGATGGACCGTCGCAAGTGTGTGCATATGGGATGAGCAGCCACATTGCAGACAGCATGGCCGACTGACCTACAAATGACAGTGAAGAAGGGGAACACACACATCATGCTCTAGCATGTTGGGGTTGCCCTGTAGCTGTCTTTTTGCACCATTTTAGTGACAACATTTTAACATTTATTGGTTAAATGTCAACATTTAATTTGTTCTTTCTTCCCTCTAGTGACCAAGATAATATTAGCCCATGTGGAACTGGAACAGTGTAATTGATTGTCAGTGTTTAGCTGGACTGGTCATTATATATTGTCTGCTAGCTTGAAGGGAGTGCTTCGTGTTCGCTATATACCATCTCTCGCAACACATTCACCCTTTGAGTCAAGAGATCAAGAAGAAAATCAATAACAAATCAACATACACACACAAACACACACACACACACATACACACACACACACACACACACACACACACACGTCTACTCATCTCTGGTGAATCACATCCGCTCTTGCTCTGCTGTCCTGTCATTCTATTATTTATCCAACCTACCCATTCCCATCCACCACATGCCCATTTTCTTGCACGCACAGACATTTTTATGTGGACCAGACAACCTGTCTAGTCTTTCAGCAATGAAATAGTAAGAATGGCCTAATTTCAAAAGCCAGTGGGGTGTGTGTTTGTGTGTGTGTGCGTGTGTGTGTTCAAGGTTCTGCCCCAGACTGCACATGCACTCCTTTTTCCAACCCTCAACAATGGAAAAACTCCAGGGGGATTCTAGGCCATGGGGGTCTTTCTGAAACCTGAACCTTTCTTAACCCCATCTTCCCCAAGGATCCAGTCTGAGTCACATGATGCTAGCAGGAGCTATGCAGCCCATAGGCTGTATGAAAGCCCATCATCTAATATTCTACCCTGTCTGTCATCCTCTGTTTATTTTACCTCAGAGCCGTCTCTACTGGCTTTTCATTTGTTGACCATCTTCCTGTTGCTATTCCTCTCCTCTCTTTGCTCAGTCCAGTTATTTTTCTATCATACTTTAACTTAACGTACAATATATTTGGGGGTTTTTGAAATAATGACCTGGCCATGAATCATACCAAATAAAAAGGGCTGTAGGGGGAGAGTGGAGAGGCGGAAGGACAGCGCTGGTGTCAGAGAGCTTTGAGCAGGTGAAGGCATCCAGCAAAGTAGGTCACAGGGGCGGGGCAGGTCACACGTACTATAAGCCATATGTAACATTCATGAAACGCCCCCCAGATGCTCATACATACATAACTTACATATCCATACGAAGGCACATGCATGGCGGATTAGCTGGCCAGCCATGCGTGTAACTGCGCGTATGTAGAAACCCTGCATGCATAAGCGTACACACACACACACACGATTACTAATGTGTGCGCCTTGAAATGATGCTGAGCAACTCCAGGCTGAAGGAACTTGGAAAAGGATGGAGGGTGTGGAGGAAGGGGGTGTGTATGCGTGTGTCTGTGGGTGAATGTGGGCCAATCTTTCTGCTCAACTGATTTTATGTTGGCAATAGTAGAAAGGCAACAGAGTAGTCTAGTGGAATCCTGCAAAAAGCAGACGGAAAATAGGCTTCATTATACCTAATAGCTCTTCAAATGGGAAACCGTCTTGCACCAAAATTATTCCGTCTCATAATCCAATTCCCTCTCTCCCACTGATTTACACACACTTCACTTATTCATTTACTTTGTTCTCTATGTAAAACCTGCCTGCAATTAAGTAGATTTCACTTCCCTCGTTTTGTTCTCTTCTTTCTTCAGCCCCCCCCCAGCTCTTGGGTGCATGGGCCATGGCATAGCATGGCATTGCATGGCATGCGTGCCTGCCGTGGCAACTGTTGCCTGGATACGGCACATTACCGAGAGGTAAACATGTCCCCAGAGGGCTGAGTAAGTGCATCTAATGGAATCGGCCATAGAGGAGGGGGGCGGTGGTGGAGGAGGGAGGGAGGGAGGGAGGCGGTGGGGCTGGAGAGGGACCCAGACCGAGTGTATTATTGATAGGACAGCACAGACCTCCAGTTAACATCAACCACGATTGGGGCGCGGCCTTGTCCCGAGAAGACCTGCACTAGCAACCAGGCCAGGCCGGACGCCGGGGAGAGCTGCTCGGAATGACAAGCTTACGAATCCCTCGCCAACTTACCGGAACGATCACGTCATCGTAGAAACTCCAGGCTAGCGCCCAGCGCATGGTGCGGCCCTGGCAGAACTCTGTGTGTGTCACCTTAGGCACCTATAAGAGTATGGACAGACAACAGAGACTGCATCATTAAAAGGACATTAAGGAAAGCCATTAACCACAAAGAACAACTCAATATAGATGGCAATACTCTTACAGTCTCTCTCCATCTCCCTCTCTCTCTCTCTTTCTTAGCCTCGCTCTCTAGGTCGCTGTGAGAAGTGAGAAAAGTCATATTGATTTATGTTTGACCGACAGATTCACATTAACACATAGTGTAAAGGCTCCTGTGAAAACAGCAGCTTTCAGTAGCTAACCCTTCAGTAGCTAACCCTAACCCTATAAAAAAAGTGGGGCATTGAGTCTGTCAAAATATATAAAGTGTATATTTAAAAGCACCACCTGAACATTTAATAATGGGATTAATATAATCAATAATAGGGGGAAGTGTGCCAGTTGAATAACAGGTCAAAGGTCAAAAGCAATAGACAAAGATGGAGATGGGGGAGGGGGAGGTTTTCGCGAGAACTCTCCCTTAGCCCTCAGAAACATTTAGCAGATTAAAACACGACACCAAGACGGCGGAGAGATCAACGGCGACTCAACAACATCTGCATAGTAATCAGCCGTGGTTTCCCTTTACACTTCAAACTACAACAAGGTAGGCTTTCCTCTCCCCTGGGTGACAGCCAAGCCTGCACTCATGCTGATGAGCAGCGACAGCACCCTCACAGTCCCTGGAGGAGAGCTTGAGGAACAGCGGATATCACCGCAGAGTTCCCCCGACCACTGGCCGGGGTGTGTGAATCCCGTCTGTTCCACGTCATGCCAACCAAATCATATTTATGTGCGTGGAGGATAAGTGGTGTGGGGCCATAGTTAGCCGTAAAGGGGCTAGGCCATTAGCCAGACGAATGAAAGGCTAATGAATGTTAACTACACATTGACACGCAAATCAGTCACGCGACGCTCATAGAAATTAGCTTGTTCATAGTTGGCCCGTGCTACTGCTTGACTAACATATCGTAATAGGTATTTCTTTTCGGTTCGCTGGATCCTGAAGCTTCATACTGGAACAGCGTGAAGCTCCTTCTGACATGAAGAGAGGCTTCTAAGAGAGGATGATAGCTTCCATCTTCGGTTACCGACAGCAGGAAAGGTTTCAATAAGCCAATATGGCTTGGGGGCTTAGAGTATGTTATCACATGTTCAAACTGAGGAGAAGGAACATTGTCCGCTTTGTAATTTAAGTGTGCGTGCGCGTGCGCGTGTTGTTTCTTTGTTTTCTAGTCTAGCCAGCTCTACTCACCCCTTGCTTCCTCAGCTCCTCCTTCAAAGGGGCCAGGCTGCATTTCTTCCCCAACATGCAGCTGTACCACCTGCAGAGGGAACCTCACCATTAACACAGTGTGATGGTGGGCAGGTTAACCCAGACGGATAGGAAAACATGGCCTGACATGCAGCACAAACACAGTATTAGTTAGCATGCCTCTCCTCACTGCTCTTTGTTTCACTATTTAGTTAGAAGCAGGCGTTTGTATAATTTCCAGTGTTTCCCCTACACGCATCCAGCAGTAGCGCAGCGCCGCCGCTGGATTACTAGTGCCACTGCAATCAGCCATGCAAAAAAAACAAAAACATTGGTATAGCCCAGAGCAGAGCAATAGAGCCTTTGATGCTGTCCTGTGGAGGAGAGTCAATCAATATCTCTGCCGTGCGACAAACAATCCTTAAATCAATAGCAATTCTGTAAGGAGTCTGTCCTGCGTAGAAATTAACACATACTATTTGTCAGTCGAGATGAGAGGCACATTTCCAAACATTTTAATGAATTAATGAAAAATAATGCTTGTGTAATTAATATGTCAAATGTAATGGCAATCGCTTGAAAAACAAATAAAAACCTGGCTTTAGCCAGCACATTTAGCCAGACAATGTGTTAAATAATAAATGTGAATTGAATTTTCCTGCACACCAATACCGTCTAGCAATCTGCGAATAAATGCCTAATTAAAGAGTTGAGCGTCTGCAAAAGGCAAATAGATTAATGCCAGCCATGCAAATAAATTCACACCCATCATATAGCTTTACCAAGAACAAAGTAAACAGAAGTATTCATTCATGCATTAATATTTGTACTGAATGAGAATGCAATTAGGTTACTAGGCAAGTAGGGGGCAGAGGTAACCATGTCTATTTGGATAAATATCCAGAGGAATACAAGGGCAGTTGTGTGCTACAGCATGTCTGCATTAAGTAACAATTAAACATTCAACAGAGCTAATATCCTGCATTTTATTGAGTGGTTGCATTGGGGGGTTAATACCCTCTGGCTTCCCCTTCTCTCGACAAGGCTCTTTTACAAATGTCCTAAAGAGTCCAGCTGGAGAGAGCCCTCTGCCATATTCAATTTTGTCCTTTCACACCAGATCTTCTGAAGCACAGGCTTATGATTACAATCCCACTGCCAGTGACTGTAATTATCATATCAATGGCAGCAAACACTTCAGCCCAGAGAGCCGAATAAAGGGCAGCATCTCCCTGCCGTAACCGTGGCGATGGCATCTGTATCGTGTGCGCCTGGTAACCAAGGTGGCGTTGCCCCCCCATCTGCCAGTAATTACAGTTTAGCATGGTTAAAAAAAAGGAGTTGCAGCGGGGAGGGGGGGCAGATGGGGGTGTCTCAACGGACCAATCAGAAAAGCTGGCCTGGTTTCCATGGACACCTGGTGGCTCTGATATCCCAGCATGCTTTTGGGAGTGACAGCCGGCTGCGGCTGGTTTGGCTTGAACCCAAAACTTGACACAGTGGGGGGGGGGGGTGGGTAGGAGGAGGGGAGCGGAAGAGAGGGAGACTGGGGACTCACGCCTTGCCAAACGGCAGCCTCTCGCACCCCGACGTTGACGCACGGCGAATCACTCGGCTACACAAGAGCACACAGGTGGCCCCCCGTGGAGCACCACTTAACTTTACGCTACGCCGCCGTGACATCAGTCAAGCACACCTCAACAACGTACGCATCTCAGGCTACCCTGAACGCAGCCGTGCGTTCTACACGCACGCTGCAGCCCCACTGAGCCCAGGTGCAGCGTGTCTAATCACCCTTAATGGCACCTCTTCTGCGCTCTGTCGCAGCCTCACACCGCTGCACCAACCACCGCCTTCTCGGGGTTGGGAGTTGGGGGAAGGGGGTTGGTAGTGATTGGTTTTGGGAACCCCACAACCAAAACACAGCTGTTCCCTATGGTATCAGGATACTGCACAGGACCTGCGTGTGCCAAACGGTTAAACCAACTCTGGATGACAACTCCAAATCATCGCACCGGCTCCCCATCTACCCACCTGCCCGTCTCTTCTGGGAGTGTCTCCATAATGGCCGTTTTCATGTCCCATCAAGTCTCTCCCTCAAGCAATCAGAACGTCTTCAGTACCGATTAATTGTGTTGCGACTAGACCGTATATCACAGGAGCTCTTTCGGTGAGGTTGATTTTGAGTGCCGAGATGGTTAGTAAAATCAGGCCACCGGACCCACAGAGAACCTCAGACTAAAATCCCCTCAATTGCTATTTGTGTCTCCTTTGTTTTCCTTCCGACCGTCCTAATACCAGATTTGACATGAGAAATGAACAAAACATGAACACGCAACATCCTCTCCCGTGTTACCTCAGACGCGTCTTGAGCTGCAGGCTGTCGTGGATGATCCTCTTGACGAACTCCAGCTCCCCGCCCTCGGCCATGATCTCCGTCACGCCGCCCGTGTTGACGGAGCTGGGAGGCGGCCGGCGCGAGTTTCTCGAGTTCTCCCCCTGGAGAGAGAGAAGAGACAGGAGTGCCAGAGTGCCACATTAAGTCCCATGACCGCTTCTCGTTCCCACTTTGTCAACAAATAAACCGATTCCTCCTGGTATTGGCGGCGAGCTCGTGCTTGAGAGCCAAGTTATTGTATGTATCCCGCCACCAGGAGTCAACAACGCAAGTGTACAAAGCGCTCTTTTGTGTTTTGAATTCAAACTGAGTACTAAGGATGGGTGAGATGTTCTAAAAACACACACATAGCAGGGCAACTCCTACCTTAGCTTCCAGCTGGTTGGCAAAGAAGGGAGGGTTACACATGCAGAAGTCGTATAATATTGTGGTCTCCGCCTTCAGGGCGTCCATCAGCAAGGTTTTCTGGGGAACCTTAACCACTGTAAAGTACACATAACACGGCTCAGAGTTTGGGTTTCTGATCAAATAATAGATGGTTCACCTGGACTCTGCATAGCCTCCCTCCTCTACCCCTTACGCACTCATTGTATGTTGGTATGTCCTGGCAATTAAATAGTACTTCGCATCTTACTCGCTAGCTATCCATGCTGTATACCAGAAAGGGTGCACTTAGAAAATTGTCCTATTGACATCTGTGCTGCACCAGCAGTAATATATTGTTGTTTCACTCCCTACTGACAAATGTACTTATTGTAAGTCGCTTTGGACAAAAGCGTCTGCTAAGTGCCCTAAATGTAATTGTAAATAATAAATACATATACAAATACATCACAATGAAGACAGGTGAGTCTTTCCAGCCGATATCTGTGGTGATATGATCCTAACGGTGGATGCCAATTGTCTGTTAAACATTGCCAGTGTGCACTGCCATGAACTATGAGTCATAGTCTACCATTTTTATGGCTCCTTGTCAAATAAAATAAAACCGTTAGCGTTTTGATACTGGGAAGGTTGGCAGGCAAACAATTTCTAAAAGGCGACACTGCAGTACGATTGTGACTGGCAAGAAGCCACAATATACAAGAAGAAACTACACCACCATAGAAACAAACTGTTGGGCTGGGTTAATATTGAAGCATATACACCTTGCTAATGAAGCAGTCTCAATGCAGTGGAGGGAGCTTGCCTTTAATGAGCTCAGAAAGGTTGTTCTGCTCTACATTTTTCGTGGCGTAGTCGAAGCAGATGTCATCGACCTCAGTGGCAAGGAAGTACCAGCCATTCATTGTGGCTCCCAGCAGGGGGTAGATGCAAGATGCCCCAGTTCCTGTGGAAGGAAGAGCATGAGGATAATATGCTGTATAGATGCAGCAGAAAGGCCTCAGAGGTGAGGGCTGTCCCCCGTTTACAACAGCCCCTTATTTACCATAATGTTAGAAGCAATGTTTATCAAGTCCACAACGCCTAACAGATGCCAAACCCTACATCACATAGACAGGCCAGGCCATAGAACGACCCACCTTTGGATGAAAGTTGTTTGAACCGAACACAAGCTGTAGATTTACTGTCAACAAAAGAGACTCAGTGTGGGGCGGAGTAACACAAGACCGCACCCCCACACACCACCAGACACACACCCCCCACGCACCCCACACCCACACACAGTCACCTTGAGGAAAACCTTGAGGAAAACTCAACCAAGAGTGCAGCATAGGGGCATATAGTATCACAGAGTAACTTATGATACTAAAGTGATACGTTGCCCATGATAACGATGGTATCACAGCGATTCTCGATACATTGCGAGACAATTAATCTACGATACATCACGATATCCGTGTAACTGAAGAAAAATACCCCTGAAATGGCAAAAAGCAAGAATTATGTATTTATTTACTGCATTGTGGGTGCAGTGAATAAATACATAGTTTGTCATTTGTCATGCTACTTGTCATTCCAATGTTCACTTCTGTGTTTTTTACCCTCATTCTTTTGAAGCAGTGACCCTGGCTAGTCGTTATGGTAATAGGCTTAAAGCGGGGGAAGCCGTTCAAAGCGCCAGCATGTTTTAATACAAATATCGACATTTGGCGCCAGGGCATCGATAACGTACCGCAAGAGTAATCGCAATGCATATTCCAGTATGGATATTTTGTGCCACCCCTAGTGCGGGGGTGACACGTGGAAGCGTTAACGTGTGTGAAAGGGCTAACACGAAGAGGGTAGAGGGTGGGTGGGGGCGGGGTGGACGGTCGATGCAACCCTACCGATGTCGATGCCCTTGCGCGGCTGGCCCTGGCCGCCGATGAGGTCCTCGACCCAGTGGATGTAGTTGAGGCGCAGGGGCACGGTGGGGATGAGCCGCTCCAGGGGGATGGCGATGGTCAGGCCAAAGTCCTCCTTCAGCAGCGTGCACGTGAGCTCGCGCACCGCCTCGGGCTCTTTGAAGTTCAACCTGGAAGGAAGAAAAATGCGTCGATACATAAATAAACCAACAACACCTGAGATGGTGAACTCAAATAAAGCCTCGGGGGGAATTTAAGAGCAGGCGAATGCTAAAACGCACCACAATTTTATTAGCAGCAAATTTAGACCATCTGAAAAATAAGGAATAATTTGATCGGCGAGGAAGGACTTTTGTGTTCAACAGCCCAAAAGCAGTTTCACACATCATTAGAACTGTACATATACCAAGCACGGAAAACATTATCTGGAGTATTGACAATTCCTGGTGGCTCCCCTTTGTCAGAATGCGTGCATGCAGTGTATTATGTGCAGCATTTTCACTACACCAGCCCTAACCCAACACTCTTGTTAACCCCCTGCAGTCACTGCTGGGGGCCTTCATTCCTGCTCACACACGTACCACTGATGAACCACTGGAGAAGGATAAGCAGCCCATCAATTTACAACCCCTCTCGCTAACGACACTGAAATTTACATTTACTACATCAGCAGACCCTCACGTTTATTTTACATTAATTAACACACACACAAACGTGCTTCCTAGGCAGCTGAAACCATTAAGACTACTGAGAACAGAGTGTGTGTGTGTGTGTGTGTGTGTGTGTGTGTGTGTGTGTGTGTGTGTGTGTGTGTGTGTGTGTGTGTGTG
>JAOPJI010000047.1:9474880-9496009 GCA_027122695.1 Merluccius productus | reverse complement strand
ACACACACACACACACACACACACACACACACACACACACACACACACACACACACACACACACACACACACACTGAAGCAATAGAGAGAAGAGGACCTAACTGGGCAGAGAAACAGTCAGCAGTTTCCTTCTGCTGCAGTCAACAGAGGGAGGTGGCATGAAGACGAAGGGGTGCGTGCTGTACTGTGTTTATCATCCTAAACACAGTAAATGAAGGTCAACAATGGTTCTCAGATTCATGGTGAAATATGCCCAATTCTTTAAACTCCACGCGGATGACACAAATCATTCTGTCGTAGTAGTAATAATAGTCCAAGCAAGGGTTACTTGGTTAGAAAGTCAGACACTGACTCCGGATCCTAGAAACAGCAGGGCATGACCACATACAGGGGGGAGTCAGTGGAGGCACGTACCCATTCACACCTTTTCTGGTGACCTTCAAGCTCTTACCACGGCCTGCATGCGCCCTGACTGCATAATGGAAAAGGTTTGCTTCAACATTGTGTCACATCTTTTGCTCAGCACAGAAAATGAAAACTTGGCTTCCTTGTATTCCTACTGATATCAATGGCATCATTTCTGCTTTTATAATGGCGAGGTAAAATGCATGTACAATTAATAAATAATCTACTTCATTTTATGTACATTTAAGATGAGGCAGCTAGCTTGCCATGGCAGGTTACAAGGCAAAACAGCAGTGTGTGCATAATGAGGCTTGATAACAAAACAACACCCGTCTTAGATTGAACATTGCTAGCCCACACATTTTGACTTGCTTTCCCCAGGAACAGTTGAATGACCTTTTCTAGATCTACAAAGAATACGCCTACACACCAATATGTTTACCCTCGGGCACAGATGTTGCAAGTCTAAAAATGATTCTGTGTATGCATCCGTCTACATACAACACGTGGCACTGGTGTTACCTGATAAGACTTGCTGTAAAATAGGCTGATGTAAATATTTCTCCTAGCCAGACCAAACCACTTTGGGTAATAATCCAAAAGTAATTTACATAATACAAAATATATTATGGTTTCACTGTCCAAAGCGAGTCGTGACGAAAGCGTCTCCCTCTAGCCGACTGCCCGAGCCTCCATCAGTAACAGAAACAGAGCGGATATTTCTTTCCCTTGCACCATAAGGAGGAAGATAGCGAGTACAAACATGGAGACCAACACCAACGCACAAATTCAATCCCCTGGGCCTTGTTGTGCCAGTCCTCACAGCAGGTTGTGGTGAGCAGGCACCAGTTGACGTCAACCATCACCCTTCCCACAAGACACGTCGTTCCTTTGTGTTTCCCCTGCATCAATCTGTTCATGTGGCTAAAGCTGGGCATACACTGTGTGAATTAGGGCCGATTTTAACCCCCGATTTGGCAGTCGCCGACTATTTTGAAAGTCGGGCAGAATTCGAGCCGAATCGTTGTCGCCTGACGTGCAGTGTGAGGGGGGGTCACGATGCCTGATTAACGGCCTCAGCGAGGTACGATTTAGGAATCGGACGCAGGGTGGATTTCTGACATGTTTGAGCAGTCTCATGATCCGATTTCTGCAGCCTGAGTCTGCCTGCGCAAGTCCAAATAACAACACAATAGTGAAATCTACCACAAACACACACAGTTCAGTCAACGGGGGATCTTTCTCTGCAAAACAGACAAACATGTCTTCCCAGTCATTTATATATTTGTTTTTACGCACAGTACCGTTGCCAAAAGTAACGCTGCTGTTTTGTATGCTTGTGTGCTTATGTCCCTCTGGGCTTGCTGTAGGGCAGACCCAAGCTCTGTTATCGTTTTGGAGGAGGGTTGGAAGGAAAATGAATAAAGTGAATGTGGACTTAAAGTTACGCGTGTCTGCGGTTTGCTATTGTACGGTCGGCTACACTGACTTTCTCTACATCTTGGAGGATGCTTGTCGATAGACGCATTAAAATACCCGTCAAAAGGTGTCGTGCTGTGCGAGTACCCGCGCAGTGGCTGGTCAATCGAACGGTGTAGTGCGAGTTGTGCAAACTTAAAATCGTACGGTGTAAGCCCAGCTTAACTAGTTTAAGCAGTACACTCCTGGTGAGGACACATGCAATCACTTACCAAAGTCATTACTAATGTGTGATTGGCTGACAGTAGTAGCATGCGCCGCTGCCAATGAAAGAGGCTGTACAGATCTACCCAAATGTAAAAGAAAACCATCCGGGTAAAGACGAGTGTCTCAACAAGCTAAACCGCTGCTGACAGCACATAACCGCTTGACACAGTAGTAATCAATAACACTTATTATATTATTACTGATAAAGGAAGCAAGAGGGAAAGCCATTTTGTTGACAGCACACACAGTGACAAACTCTGCAGGCTCCTTCTAATGTTGCCTAACGCTGAAAGAGCTTGGAGAAACGAAAGTAGTTAAGTGGCCATCTTGGATAGTCGTCTCTTTGTGTTAGGCCTGAAACTGCAATAAAACAACAACCTTTGATTCACTAGGACGTACATAGTTAAGGTCACATTGTGGACTTCAGGCTCCAACCATTAACACTATCCATGTATGGAAATCCTTTGTATCGACACCTGACCATGACTGCTGCAAGTATCAACAGTGGCACATAACACCTGCACTGCTTTTGTTTCACTCACACTGATTCCTTGGAAACTGACAACTCATCATGGCTTACAGACTAGAAAGACTAGAAAGACTACACCATTGACTTACATGGACCGTCCAGCAATGCTGGTGTGTACGTGTTGTCTGAAGTCTGGGTACTTGGAGGCCAGATAGGCGAAGTCCGGCGGCTTGTCTTTGTAACGGTTACGGGGATGCATGGATTTGTTCAGAGCCATATTTCCTACACGGGCAGAAACAATACATTTAATACAAACACATAGCAATTACACACAATGGTAAACAAACCAACCATATGTAGAAACATGCATACGTGTCATGTTCAGTCAACGTGCAGTGTTTGACTTTCTCGTACCGATGTTGCTGATGTTTATAGTAGTATGTCGTAGCAATTTCTAAGCAACAGAAAATCACAAGTGCTAATACACAACTGTGTCCACCCCCGTTGAGCCACGTATCGACAACGTAATGTGAACGCGACTAATCCACTAGCATACCTCTGTTAGTCTTGCTGTTGTCACCCCAGCAGTTTTCACCTGAAATATTCAACCAACGTTTTGAAAAAACCCACGTTGTTCTAACGTTTCCACTTTTCCACTTCTTCCGAGTTTGCGTGACGTACAAAATGTGCGCCGACACGCGCGACGTCAACATCAAGCGCATGACTATTTTTGTAGTTTCTCTCTCTCTCTCTCTCTCTCTCTCTCTCTCTCTCTCTCTCTCTCTCTCTCTCTCTCTCTCTTTTTTTGTCTTTGTTAAAACTTGTAGGGGATGTTGTTGACCACCGCAATTATGTTATCCATTTATGTTATCCATTTTATCCCATAATATTGGAACTAAAATGTTAATTCAGTCAAGCGTTATATTTATGTTAGGGTTTTATCAATATATATTGTGGGACATATCCAATCCTTCAAATTCCTTTCAGCCAATAGCAATTTGCTTTGATATGGTTTGGTATGTAACGATATGTAAAAATACTAAGCTTGGAATAAGCCCATCTGTCCAAAGCCCCCCAAAAAACATCCCCCCTTTGCAGTGTAAAACCTAAAACCACGACACACTTCACTTCTCAGGAAGCACTACCAAAATAATCACACAGTCTTTTTTTTCTCCTTTCTTTTATTATGTTGCAAACAATGACATCCAGATATATTGTTAACAATTTGCTTTGTGAAGAGTGAGACCATGGAAGCGAAAAGAAACCTTGGTCAAGCGTGTGAAGTCTGAAGCCCTTGATGTGTTCATAGGGCGCGGTACAGTTAACAGGTGGACTCAAGGCTACAGAAAGGACCCACAGTGAGGGTAAGCTTGTCCCTTCACACACAACATCAGTGCAGCATCGGGATTGCTTGGGACCTGCAAATCGCAAACAGATTTCCTTAGGATACCTAGGCTGGGTTGCAGCTCATTCACTGTCACAGCCCCAGTGCACTGGCTGTTGCATAATCCACCTTCCTTGTCCAAAGCAAGGAAGGTTCCTCATCATTAGCAAGTAAGGTAGGGGTTTGTTTTAATTAGTCGTGTTTGATCGGAATTCCCCTGCCTAGTTTTGAGTTTGCATGTCACATTGTCTGAAGTCAAGCAATTGGAAAAAGGGAATATGATTTTTTTTTTCTCGGCACTTAGTCCTGTACCAAAGAAAAATAAATAAGAAAAAAGTAAACGGAAAGACTGCATTCTGAATATTCAAAATCAGATTGTACCAAGAACCTCTTATTTTTGGCTTCAGCTAAACTATTTAACGCCACTGCATTTGTATGACAGTTAACAGTTTGCAACACAAAGAGCTGACAAAGGGAATGACATAATCAATATCGCTCCCCAGTCCCCACCCAAGTCAGCAAGGAATCACAGAGTTAATTCAGCCCCCATTATAGGGCGCCACTAAGGGTAGACATGAGTGGTATTCCCTTGAAGAGGGTCGCAGGGATTCTCCTTTGGAACAACATAGTCTGCCGCAATCCAGTCACATTGACACAAAGGAGGCAGCTAACTTTAGCTCTGGCCTCCTTTGTATAGCATCACACACAAACATAATCAGTCTTTCTAGCCACATAACAGAGCTGCCTTTAGTCACTCAGCCAGCTGAACCGTTTGGTAGGGAGTCTTCCTTTTTGTCCTTCATAAACCAATGCAATTAGCTTTGAGTGTTCATTACAATGCATGTACAGACACCTTCAATAATGGATGTTCTTTATATTCCCAGATACTGATCATTGGGGCCAATTAGCATTTTGATAGTGATGTCAGTAATAGCTTGCTTGATGTTAAGCATTGAGAATGCTATACTCAAATCAACCAGCTGGCCTACCCAGACAGCTCTGCCTCTGGGTCATTATTACATGCACATACTATAACAGGTCACATGAGGCTCACGCTAGCCACTAGCAGCAGGTAGCCACATCCAGTACACACAGGAACAGGAAAAACTCGGCAAAGAGGCTAGATAAGATCAGTTAAGCAGTTGAATTCTTTATTAACAAAGAACTGCATTGGAATGAAAGGCTAATCAAATGATATCATTATGCATTTATTAATATGTCTTTAAATCTTTAGTCATGTCTTTGATCACTAAACATTTCCAAAGATCTAAAAAAGCATGGATGTGCAGGGAAGTTAAATTAATTTTCTTGTCAGCTACAGAGTTAGATGCAAGATACTATATATTCTACCTCCATTGGAACGGAATGGTTTCTCTCCAACACACTCGATAACGATTACTTGTGAACGTCTTCCTGCTTTTGTAGAATATTGTTGCACCAAAAATCAAAAACGAAAAATAGGGAGAGGAAAAGCCACTCAAGAGGACATTTGTACATATTTTGAGTTGGTTGGTGAGGTTCGCACTTTGAGCTCCTCCCATCTTAGGCTTTAGCTTTCTCGTTTGCCCTTTTAGACGAAAGACCAAAACCATGGCTCATCTAGGGAAATACATTGCCGTGCACAGTGGAGAGCTCTTTACCGTAGCAGCAAACATCACCATAAAACCATTAGTTAAACATCAGCCCACATACATATTTAGTATGTCTGCTGCTAGCTTTTCCTAAGTTCTCCTGAATCCCCGTGCTGTATTTCCTTGTTTCCTTGTGGGCAATACAGATCTGCTGATTCTCTCCCCAACAGGCTAATTTTACATTTTATATATTTACAGAATCTGCTTCTTTATCCGGCAATACTTTATTATGCAGATCATTTATTTCCCCCTTTGAGAAATCTTGGAACACCGCAGAAACCAAACCCAGGGGCCACTTTGACTTTGTGTCCTGCCTTTGTTTCCATTTGACTGGCAAATGACATACCTACCCTTGTGATTTAAGCTGCAGTGGCACTATGGGACAACTCAACTACTGCCGATAAGGAAAGGACTCAGCTAAATGAACATTAGCCAGACCTCATGACGTTACAGTGCAACTTCTCAGAAATGAAGACACACCTAATCAGTCATTATCAAGTGCTAGAGATTAAAAGATGTATTCCCTGAAGTCTGCCAGAGCCCAGGTACAACTACAAGCCAGGGCACTTTTTGACAGTGACAGGCAAACAAATAGGGTGTGGGTTTTTGAGGTAGGGGATCCTCACACTTTGAACCACATCAAATTTAGGCCTACATGCTCACAAAAAAAAGTGGACATCCGCGCCACGTCTTCGCAGCTCTATTCACAAAGCCATTGATGATCATATTGGATTCCTGAATGCAAAGCAGAATTTCTAAAGCTTATCAGTGGTTTCTCTGCCCCATCTGGGATCAACCAACTTGACAAGAGTACAAAGCGGATTTCTTTTTAAACACCCCCCCCCCCACCCCAAGGTCCAATGAAACATTCTTATATGCAGCCATTAAAATATCGTCTAGTTCCACATGAAGAAAAATGGTATGCACAGTCGAGAAATGAGGTTACAAAGCTACAGATTATTCCAATTACAAAGCCCCACAATTATATCTCCATTAAGGGATTATATTGTTCCGTTTTCTTGCCTTTCTCTGAACACCTCACCAAGCTAGGCACCAACAGACTAAGACAGTGAATGAAGAGAAATAAAAATAAACAGAAATGCACAAAATAAATCTTACACAAAGAACGCCACTGTCATTTCTTAAATTATCGTTTTTTTTTAGTGCCCTACATTTTACACCCAGTCAAAAAGAAAAAGATCTGCCTTCGGTCGGTCGGTAAGGCTGCATGACATATGGTCAGCCTCGTGTTAAACCTATGGTACTTCTAGACAATGTTATGTAAATTTACAGTATACAATTTTGGATTACCATGCAAGAATACTTTTTTGTGTGTAACATTTAATAGCTCAATCTACATCCAGGAATAATTTACATAGAAGGACAATAGTTACTGGACCAGAGAGCACACTAGGTAAATAACCACGGTGGGCAGCCGGAGGAGGAGAGTGGTGGGTGGGTTCTGGTGGAGGTGGAATGAAGGGGGGAGGTGAGGGGTGGGGTGGTGGAGGAAGGCGGGGAAGGGGTTGGGCTGGGGGGGGGGGGGTTATTCAGATCTCAAAGGAGCGATTAGGTAGCTGGGGTAGTTGTCCGTCCAATCTTCTAGGGCACAAATCAGCGACACTCCCACACTTTTACTGTTTGATCTACACTCCCGGTGACGACGTAGGGAGCAGCCTTGTGGAAATCTGGGGAAAGAGAAAATACGAGTATGAAAACAACGCAAGGCATAGAAATATACATCACCAGGAAGACATAAGAGGCTATGGATGAAATATTACGAAGGAATCAAGAAGGCACCAATACCATTCTTTAAGCCAGATAGTAAACTCTAAAACAAAACATCTCATATTTTAAAACCTCTCATATTCAAGTACATAACAAAGACCTTAAAAGAAAGCAGGTTTGGGGTAATACCCCAAACCAGTAAAACCTGTTTTTAACAAACAACAGCCCTAGAACTTTAAATTCAGTTGCTTCTAGCAGTATCCTCCCTCTGGGGAGAGCTTCAACAGCTCAAGAGGACTGGACATCAAACAGCCCAGAAAAGCAGAATCTCAGGCAAGGAAGGCCTCTCAGGAGCGTTCCCAAGCCTTGATCTGGTAAAAACCCAGCTTTAGTGGGGGTGGGGTGGGGGGGGGTTGGAGGGGTCCTGGGGCATTTGTTTACTTGTAATATCCCAGCTCACTACAATCCCCAGGATGTTCAAACAAACATGCTGTGAAGGAAGACGTGTTGTCTCTACCGCCAATTTTCCTAAAGCAGCTTCCTGTAGCTCCAACGAGTAAAGTTCATAAGAGCCCCCTGAGGGGGAAGCGGTCTCATCTTAGTGGGTCTCTGATGAATCGGACCCAGGGAAAAGCAGCTGAGACAATATAAAAGATAGGTAGTGGGGCCGCTTACCCAGAGAGGTAACAAAATGTTCATGGGCGTACAGGGTCTTCATGCAGCGCTTGTTCTTGTAGTCCCAGATCCTTAGGGTTTTGTCATCCGCGCAGGAAACTATGAACTTGCCTCCGGGGTGGACAAGCATCCCACGAACCCAGTTGTCATGACCGACCTACAACAAATGTACGTGGTGAGTCAAAGTCTCCATTTCCATTGAAAATTGAAGGGAAGCCATTAGATTGTGGTTCCTGGTTACGGATCATTCCTCACCAGTGTCATAAGGCACATGCCAATGCTGACATCCCACATCTTGATGGTTTTGTCTCTGGAGCCGGACAGCAGGAAGGGCCCAGGCTTTCCACTCTTCTTGACCTGGTGTGTAAAGAAGAGAACATTAAATAACCTCAACTTCATTGGGACGAGTAACGATGCACTCACCAACACATCAGCATCATAAGCACTACTCTATCTTTTGAGTGTGAAGAAAACTGTGAAAACTTCCCATGATGTACAACATGGCAACTACAAAAATGTCTGGCAGACGAGCACAGAGTAGAAGACCACCACCCAAACGTATCTTGTTCACCGACAGATCATTATATGCAGAGATTAAAACGAGCCGCCTGCAAAGAACAGGCCCTCATTTGATGCTGTTCCTTTGATACACTGCATTACCATATTGGACAATACTTTTAATAATGTAATTTCCACATCAAGACACAGGCTACACTTTAGCTATTCAAGTGCAAAGTTGTTTTAAACACAATGCGCAAAAAAACCTCTGTTTACCTTGTATTACGTTAAGCACCTGCGCCAGAATATGTATTGCCATATTAAAAGGGGAAGAAAAGTATTACATTTGGACTGGAAACCCTATACAACTGAGGGGCCTATGTCCTAACTTAATATACGGCACTTATACACTCTATAGCTATGAAAATGCATAATACATTGAGAGCTGCTTCGTTGTCCACAAAGTACTACTTTCCTTTGTTGCTCACCAAACAAAGAAGTCCTTCCCACTGTGCGTATTCATACATGAGGTCCAGTGGAACCAAAAGTCATTACATGCCTAACAGCTTTGACTGCTTCAGGGACGGACTATTTTAATCAGTTGGAACAATAAAGAATAGAAGGGGGAACATTAAACGACAAATGAGTTCCTTGGCTACGTGTGTTAATTACAATGAGGGATGCACTTATCAGGCTTTTTTTAGGCCGTTTTTTAAATGTGTGATATCATTTTTATTGGCATTCTAGGAACATTACATAAATAGAACATTGTGATGTATTAACTATTTAATTGACCGACTTGATCTGGCAATGGACACGGGTGACGCCAAATAGATCCATTACGGCCAAAAAAGCTCACAGCCCATGCAACTGTTAATGAAAGGTAGCATATACTTTTCATTCATTATTGATTGGTATTTATTTAAGGAGCCTTGCACACACGGAAACAAGTTGATCAATGAATCATTGGGACAAATATATTGATCCAAAACGTCAATTAAAATATTTAACAACATAAATAACCATTTATGTTGTGAAATCCGTGCTGATGAAATCTAATTTTTTGCACAAGCCTAAAAAAACAGGAGAGTGAAGCCTGTTCTCCATTGAGATGCAGGCTGGTTATTGCATCCTATAACCGAGATCAATGAAATGGGCTATATGTCTATGGTTAAGTGTAGCCTCCCTTTAATGAGTTTGGGCAACATAAAGAGGAATTATGTTAAATGCAGGACAAACATTAATTGTCTCAGTGACTGAACATAATGACGGTGCTTCTTGTCCACAATTCCTCTTGTGCATAATAGTTTTTGAGTCACGTGATCGGCTCTGGCAAATTTTAAGTTGATCGGCCAATCACGGCCGATAATGATCGGTGGCCGATCGATTGGTGCATCGCTAATTACAATTTCTCAAAAAGGTTTCTCTGCCATTCAAGCCACTAATTCTAGTCCAAGTCTACCACTGGTAACAGGCACACATAATACTGCAATCTGCAGGCAACATCTACCTACTTTAATGTTTTCATGTTAAATAAGGGCTATAATGAATAGAACAGATCAAAAACACCTTTGTGATAGTGGGACATTGTGTTTTCATTGCACTTGGAGGTGAGTCACTTGCTGTGAGGACAAATGCTTTAATCAGATGAACCCAGCATTAGACACGGTTGATCACAAGGCAGAGAGGGGAGGGCGCCTGGGCTGACCCTAGGCCATGGCAGTTAGCGTGTGTGTCAGTGTGTGTGTGCGTGCATGCATGTGAATGACTGAGTGAGTTTCAAGCTCTGATAATAATACGCAGTCGTCTTTCAAAGGTCTGACCCGTGGTTTCAGTGTGTGAGCGCCACACTTGCCTGACTAGGCAAGCAGAAAAGGAATGCTTTTGATCACCTTACAGATTATCACAGACGGCACGAGTCACATAATGAACCAATGGTGCAAATGACCAAGACTATGCATATACGTCCTGTTCTTGTCCAAGCACATGAACACAGCTCTTTGTCTATGTAAAATTTGCAGTATACAATCCACATATGTAGCCTGAGGTTTTAAAGCTTTCTTTAGATAAAATCTAAAGTGTAAAGCACATTTCTACAGTGCCATTACAGCCCATTTTCATGGTTAGGTATTCAAAACGAACCCAATCTTCTGTTTTGTATAGAGAGACGGTGTTTGGGAGTTTGGTCCCATGTGTTGGCGATAATAAACAAGATGTACCTCAGAGCCCGTGGCCTCCATGATGCTGGGGTAGGCGCTCTCGGGGGCCCAGGAGATGCACTCCACCACGTGCTCGTGCTCCCTCAGCTCGGCTTTGCACTCTTTGGACGCCACGGCCCACACGCGCACAGTCTGGTCATTGGAGCAGCTGGCGATCAGCGTGCCGTCCTGGTTGGGCCGCACCATGCGCACCCACTCCCTGTGGCCTGTGAAGGTCTTCACGCAGTATCTGATGTGGGGGGGGGGGGGGGTGGGGCACACACTGTCAGCCTATGCCAAATAAACACTACGACTTATTTAGTGCTGAATAATAAGGGTGGTTTCACAAGCCACATACCCAGTTGCGACCTCCCACATTTTTATGGTTTTGTCCCTTGAGGCAGACACTATGTGATCTCCATTGGGCATGATGGTTACAGATGAAACGTTGTGGTCGTGTCCTGCAACATAGAATGAAGACAAAAAGTTGACAATGACAATCGGTATATGACTAACAACGAGTAATTGGTTTGATGCCGTGTGTATTCAACTTCAATCAACTTCAGTAAGACTAGAAGAAGAACACAGACTACCATTTGGTTTAAGTCCACCCAAAAGGCGTTCAACCGTATGATATAATTGTCTTGATTGTCGAGCCAATTAAATGACAAATGAGAAGCCAAGTTGCTGGGGGTTACTTGGTTCTGAAGGGAAAAAGAGAAGGCTAATTACCTAGACATCGGGAAGTGCTTAAGCTGCTAAACATGCATGTCAAATGGTAAGGGGAGTCTCTGAGGAAAGTATCAACACTGTTAGTGTGTGTGTTTTAGGGAGGGGTTCCACTGCGCTGCAACACCGAGAAATAAAGAAGAAAAAAAATGGGGTGCCGAAGAGGATAATTAAACTGCTGTGAAAAACGTGCATGGTTCTCATTGTCCTTGACTCATCTAGAAGAAAGGCCTGTCTTTTTATTTAAACAGGGCTCTACAGTGCAAGCATTTCAGTCGCATGTAATCTTTTTTTAAACGCCAATGAAAATGAGGACATTTTGTTAATTTCTTAAAATGTCACACAATACATCACAGGTTGCTTTAAAAACCGTCTCACAGTGCGCTCGTGAATGACACATGATTGAAAATAAATACATGGACTGTTCTTGCTTCCTCACATGAGTGAGCCGACACGGGTACCACAAACAGACTCGACACGTTAGCATAGCTGCATTAGCATTGTCGCCACAGTTAGGAGAGCAGTAAATTATCAACTAGAGAATAATTCATTAATTAACATAGCGGTCTACATGGACAACGCAAATACGGAATGAGAGATGTTTATGTCCGAGTCGAAGCCTGCAAATGCAGCAAATGCAGCTCCTGCTGTTGTGTGGGATGATTTCCAGGCTTCCCCTCCTGTATGAACGAGCTCTCACGTGTCATGCAAAGCCATGTTTATTAATAACACTATTATTACACCTAAACTTGCATAAAAGATAAAATAGTCAGAACTTTTTGGTGCAAGACAGTGCAACAGCACTGACGGTTGTTCTTCCTGTTTTGATGTTTGACAGCAACATCAAAGTCTCAAAAAGCTAATAGCCCTGCTAAAGTCTCCTGACCGCTGCTGAAGTTAATTTAAACTATGTGTAACGTTTTACGGTAATACACAGGGCAGTGTAACAACTACGCTTGACATTAATAGTCTGTAATGTTTTATGAGTGTATCAAGTTGTATTATATGTTTTTCATAATAACGACACTTGAAAAATAACCGGCTTAATTTTCCCACCCCTAAAAGTCCCACCCCTTGATTGACAATAAAAGTTAGTTGTCAGCCACATTAATCACCTCTTACGAAATATGTGCATTTTTTTCATATCGCAAAGCAAATAACTAAAGTATTGCAATGGCATTTTTTCCCCAATACCATGCAGCCCTAGTGTGGCACATGAACGACACGTATAGAGAAAAAAAAAAGGCTGGGTATGCAGGATGAAAATAGAAGAATGGAAAAAAGGGAATGCATTAGGATGGAATAGAAACAAGAAAATAAGTCAAAATAAGCTCTCTCAGTATGTTCACCGCCTGCCGAAATCTCCATTGTATCACACGATATATGCACGCACGCACACGCACACACACGCACACACACACACACACACACACACACACACACACGTCAGGATTTACAACTCAAATATGGATTTCAGTACTGCCGGTTACTACTTGGGGGGCTGGAAGGGCCCCGTTTTAATTTATGTCTACATAACGGACACACACACATGCTGTACCACACAGACTGTAGGGGCTTGTGGGGATTTCTCCAGACAGCTTAGACAGAAATATCACACCAAGGGTGGTCTCCATATCAGTACAGCCCGGGGGTAATGTCTACAATCCGTACGGTCGTAATTTACATTGCAATTAGGGTGAAAGGAAGAATGGGGAGAAAATGAGGGCTTTAATAATGACATGAGCAATGACACACTATATTCTCATATGAGGAATATCAAGATAAGCCACTTAAAAATGGTCTCTGGTCTACTCAATATTTAATATGGCACATTTGTGAATCCAAAAAGAGGATTCAGTGTCAATGGGTGAGGTATTTCAGAGCATGTGAAACACTGACAGTTGGGATTGTCTCGATTTAGAGACTTTCTAGATTGTTCAGCCTTGTCAGGATCGTGGGACAACAGCATGATAATAAACTGTGTGTGACACACCGGAGCCCAACAACCAATAATCACACCTTAGGAACTAATAAAATGACAATGGAGTGTCGTTAAGCTGGACACGGCAGACAAAATAACATTACAGTGAGAAAATGAAAAATAAATTCTACTCTTACTACGACTACAATACTACTAAAAATACGGCCATCTTTGCCAACCATAAATTCCGGGGCTGGGGGCTTTTGAACATCATGGTCTTTCTCCAAAACTGCAGATAATGACAACCCTTATCAGATTCTATTCCAACTGTAGAGATGGACCTTCAAGAGAAGCAGCTTGGTTCTTACCATGCATGGTCCTGATGCACTCGAAGCCTTGAAAGTCCCACAACTTTATAGTCATGTCCGCAGAACAGGATGCTAGAAGTTTACCAGTCTGGTCAAAGGAGATGTCCTGCACAGAGTCTGTGTGCCCCTTGAGTGTGCGTTCAAAGTCACCAGTCTCGTAGTCCCAGACCTAGTGAAGGACACCAGAATTAAGCTGTTAAATAAAATACTAAGCTGTATAAACACACTGCAATTAAATGGAAATAAGCGGTACAAGGAGAATATTTTTGTTCTGAATGGCATGAAGGACAAGCACACATGCATGCATGAACACACCATCTGTGATGCGTGTCATTTCCTGGCTGAGAGATACTTGGCAGTCAAAATAAAACTATAAAACCATACCCACCTTGGAAAAACGTTAAAATGTCTTCATACCATAATCAGCATAATAATGTTAAAACTATTACACCATTGCATAGCTAATTATTGCTCATGTAAATGCACTTTGTTGAAGTGTATTTTAAAGCCAGGAGAATTTATTGTATGGTCTTTGGTGTTTACATACAGTGGGATTGCACTGCAGCCTGAAAATTATAGACTTAAATAGTAAGATCCCGGTGGATTTTAATGTTGGTTTACGCTGTTTGTCTGGATTTCAGACAGACAGACGGCTTGCCATGCAGGATTAAGTCTTGCGTGGTCTATGCTGGGGTGGGGGTATTTAGACAAGCTGTGACGGGAGACACCAAGGATCCTGCCATCTGAACAGGGATTTCCTTGCTACCAAGCCCACGCTCCATTCCTCTCGTATTTTATTGTGGGATTCCTGCCGACTCCTAGCCTTACAGTGGCAGTGAGCTACCAAACACATTTAATAACGTCAGTATATAATAGCCAGACCATTACAGGACGTTTCCATTATTTTCATTGACAAAATAACATTACATTACATTTACATTTTGATCAGGAGTAAAGCATTGATCAGGAATAAAAAGCGCATATACAGTGGCAAGGTGATGAACTTGAATCCAATTATGAATTGTTCATTATTATTGAACTGGCATGGAGCTGAATATATCATTCTCAACCAATAACGATTCGTTCTAATGCAAAGTCCCAAGTACATAGCAAAGACAGGTTCAGTACACGCATGTTATGCGTGTTATGTGTGGGAATGTGGTGGTACAGCTCAAGTAAAGGCATGTTAAAATGTCACAACCAACCAAAACAAAAAATCTTGGAAGAATAAGAGGACCAAATATAACTAGAATGTCACAGTTGGATAGCCAGCCGCTATAACAAGCAGGAGATCCAGCGATGGGGTGAACCTTCAAGCGGACAGAATAATCAAAGTCCAACTGAGTTAATGATTTAGCAGAGGTGTAGGGTAGACCAATAAGGAGGCTTCACCTGAGGGACAGTGGAGCGGGTGTGAGCAGGTCTGTGGGTGCTGCTTAAGCATAACAAGCCTGTCTTGTGATTTTTGAGCTTTGAAGGATTAAACAAGGGGAAGGTTGAGGGATGTGTAAAAGCCAAAGCTATTTTAATGAAGTATTTAAACATTTGACTTAGTTATATGTAGGGGTCAGGATTTGTTTTTTTGGGGGGCTGAACACCGAGGCCTCAAAGTATCGGCCGATACCGATCACGGGGTCTATTTATCGTGTAGCATTATTTATTTATTGAACTGTTCTTAACATTGTCTATTAAAGAGGCAGTGGTATTATGCTTTCTGGGAACCGGACCCGTCTCTAGAGCTGGACAATACATGTTAAAATAAGGGCTCGAGTGTCAACAGATATAATGTTAATATAATCAACACTGACCTTTATTGTGGCGTCTTCAGAGGCCGACACCATGACGCTGAATACAGGGTGAAAGATGACCCGGGTGACAGGACTACGGTGGCCGCTGAGGGCATACTTCTCTGGCGGGCGCGGGATCCACTCTTTGGGGTCCCGTTTCTGAGTGATGGGACCGCCGAGGGTTATCTCCTCCTTGGCCTCGTTCAGCTTCGATTCCAGTTCCATCACCTGCAACCACACACAGAGCATCAGCACAAAGAAACAGCAGCAACTATGACGGCCTTTCAATAAAATGTATGCATGTCAAGAAATATACCGTGCCTTTATTACTTTCATTATTCTAAACGGGTTGTAGCCATGTTTGTTTTATTTATGCACACAATAACACTACACTAACACAAATTGTTACAATGCAGCATTTAATATTTTGGCCGGGATGTTTAATTTAAACAGCGCATTTGTAATACAGTCATAGATCATCCACTAGACTACAATCCATGCAAGTGTGTATATTGGAGGGAGGGGGGTGACTACAAACCTTCTTCTGTAATCTGATGACTGAGGTCCATTTCTTTTCCAATAGGCCTGCATACTTTTTATCCAATTCTTCGTTCTGTGGAGAGTGGAGGACACAAGGTCAAGACACGCAGGAAAGCCAATCAAATCCCTGGATTTAGCATTAACACTAAGACCGGTGAGGAGGGTGCCCTGGGGCCAGCCCAAGCAGCATGCTGTCTTTGGCTAGACTCATAATGAACTTTTTTTTTTCTAACCTGGCCAACAATGATTGCCAGACGGCAACAACCTACAGTAGCACACGCACACACACACGCACACACACACACACACACACACACACACACACACTCTTAATCCCTCTCACGCAAGATAATCTCCTGCAGACAAGGAAGGTTTAAGCTGTTTATAGTCACCTAACCAGTATTGGCGGAAACTAGGGCCAGAACATAACGTTTTTAATCACAATCACAATAGATTTTAATGAGACCGAAAATGATAATGGATATTATCAGTATACATTCTCTTAATTTGTAATTTTAAATGTTCACATACAAAAACATTATTTTATAGCAACGATGCTTAGTTACATTTCTAGACCAGTGTCAGCTATTAAAAAGAGAATATTTAAGTCAAACCACAGTCATTTGGCTCAGTTTTCACTTTCTAGACCACAGTCATATGCACGCGCATGCATTCGTGCATGCATGTGTGTGTGTAGTTGGCACATTAGTGAGATACAGCACAAATCTTCCCTGGCTGAAAACAACACCGCCTTTGATCCAATCTATTCTCTGCTACTCCCTCCAGAAACATAGCCAACAGATTGCCAGAACTAGCTTGGCATGTTGCCTCATGGAGGTGAGATTGAGTAATTGATTTTTTTTTAGCGAGTTTGGGACATGCCAAATATTTCTATGCATGGTGTGCCGACTTGTTTATTCAACTCTTAACTAGTATTTGACATAATATATGTAAATTAACAAGCATACAAAAGCCATGATTGTTGGGATTCATAATAACTAACCACAACATGGCCCTTAGGTTTTAAGATAAAGCAATGCAGAAGGACAGAGAAGGCAGTGGTGCAGTCATGGTGTAACTCTGCCATTGGCTGATCTGCCATCTGCCTGGACCCTCTGCCCATTAGGTCAACGGATCCCATCAGTGCACGTGCAAACACACAATACCAAACACACACACACATGTTGTGTGTGTGTGTTTTTGCTGCACTATAGTAGGACAAGATTAAGATACCCCAAAAAACATAATTCTTATTAACTTTACACCCAATAATTAGTTGGCCAAGTGCTGCTTTGTTACCACTTGCATCAACCCTACAAGAGGGCAGAGATGGAGGAAATCTAATTTTCACCAGTAGAACTACGCTAGGCAAAGCACCCCTCCACGATAATGTCACAGAGAGCTAAATGGTCTCATAATAAAGGTCCCAGACCGAGTCCATAATGAATCGGTATAAATAACACAGGGCTTTTAGCATGCTGCTGCTGCTTAGGTGGCCTGGCTGCCACTGTTCTCCAATCTACGGTATATTTTAGCCAAGAGGAAATGTTGAAACGGTAACCACAGCTGCCCAAAATGTTTACCATGGAGCATCATGTTTTGAATGAATATTCAAATACCATTCAATAGCTTCTTTGATACGACATCATGACGAGTGGAACACCATCGTTCAGCATATGAGCTTCCATAAAAAGTGTAAGGTTTTTAATTAAAAAAGGCAGAATAAAGTGCACATCAAGGCACATTATCTGGATGAATTAGTCTATCGTCTACCCACCATATCTAACTCCGCCTCCTTCTTGAAAGTGGAATATGCTTCTTCATAACCATTGGAACGCAGGTAGTCAGCTATTGCCCGATTTCTGGAAGGAGAAAAAAATAAATGAATTAACAATTTAGTCTGGCTGATTAGCAGACAAGATATGTTAAGCACAATGGGAAACAATCTGCTTACACAGTAAAAACAAAAAGACAGAAAATGAGCATGTATGGAAATATGCCAGACAAAGGGAATTAAATCATATCAGCTTTTTACACATTCAGATGGAATAATCACATTCCCCCACACACCAAGTTTGTCTCACACATAATATAGACTGCATTGGCACAATCTGCCTCGCACATTTCCCCCACCCACACACCTCTGCACATTTGACACAGAAAGAGCGCACATCTGTCTGAGCTCTATAATGAGTTATCATGGCTGTGGGCAAATAATGGAAATGGACGACTCCCTGTGGTGGAGATATTGGAGAAATGATAGGCAGAGTAAAGCCTGGGCATCCCTACTTACACAAATAAAGACAGACAAAGAAAAATGGAGGTAGGACAAGTCTACAGGACAAGTCTACTCAGTTGAATACATAAAACACAGTATATATGATAAATATGATGGTTGAGGTCAAAGCCATTTGTGCATTTGGCCTTTTCCAGTTTATATGAGCAGATCAAGAACACCAAAACTAGCATTCACACATTTTTTTAACAAGCCTAACACAACAGAGAAGAAAATCTGCAGCAGCTTTTGCTGCCCACTAATATAAGATCATATAGCATCAAGTGTAGAATGGAAAGGAGTCCATTATTTGAATGTTACATTTCTATGGAGCTAGTTTTTTTTAAAAGGTTTTATTTTTTTCATACATTGATAATAAATGAAGGCCAAATCCAAATGTTATCATTACAATTGATTTAATTCAATGTGTCAATACAGTTATAATTGCATCACTATTGTCCAAAGGTGCGTCTTTGAGAAAAGTGTGCTGCCGAGCCTGAAAAGAGAAATTGGAGATCACCTGATAATCTGAACATTCGAGGAAGATCACCAGTCACCAGAGGCCAGACTTTTCATGAAGTTTAAACACGGTGATTGTGTTTAAACTGAGAGAAACTGATGAGATAGTGACAAAGGAACGCCAGCGGCTGAACATTGGGGTGCCATTGAGAAACCGAGGAGAGAGATATCCAGATAGAGCAGACAAAGGGCTCGGCGAACAAGAAGAGAGGAGCCCATCCTGGTTTTTCCTGGCTTTGTCTGCTGCTTGCTTGTTTATGACCACAGCCTCACTGCTTGTTTCAGGTTTCATTTCATGTTGTAGTAAGAGGGAAACATTAATCTGTAACATTACAAAAAAGGGATAATTCACGGCCAATCCCGGGAATTATTAAATAAAAAGGTGTGTAAACGAATAAAGATGAGATCCATGTACGCCCTGCTTGCTGACCACTTGGCTGGCGCGCCTGGCTTTTGGGTGCCAGTTTGAGGAGCTGCAGAAAGGAGGGGTCGGACAATCTGTCAGGCCAGTCTGTACCCCCTTTGCCCTCTAGTTGAGTTGAAGAGGGCTGTATCCCTCTCTACCTTTCACTTCCTGAATTCCCCTGATGACAGGTGCAGCCTGATTACAGCTCAAGGTTAGCGGGAGGTTATCAGGTCTGTGACAGCCTGTCTATAGCAAGTCGAGTTATCTTGGGGTGGGGGGGGTAGGAGCAGGAAAGCAATGTGTGGTGGGAGGTGCAGAATATTTATGGAAGTGTATAATAATGAGGTGGGAATGTGGGGAGTGAGGAAAGCTTTGTGAAGTGCTGATGTTTGTGTCCTTCGACATTGTGAGATGACAGCCAAAGATAGTGTGCCAATTTGCAGTCTTGGCAAGACAAGACGATGGCTAAAAGCTATACTATAAATAAGGAGCAGGCTTCAACACCGAATGTTAAAAACGGATCAACCATAAATAATCTGAGACATTTTTACTCAATGTGGACAGTACACTTTAAGGGTAACTGGGTTAGTATTTTTAACAATGCATTTTTCCCATTGCGTCAATCAAACCACATGCGGTTGGCGCAAACATTGAGCCAATATTAATAGCCTGTCCCAATTGTCAAAAACCTCAAATAAGACATGTATCCAAAGAAAGGTAGGGCATACCCAGTAAAACACAAAATAAATGTCAATGTTTGAGGTTTAAAATGTATGACAACTTTTTAGCTTTCTTGGTTAGCCGGCATACCCCTACAATATGAGTGACATTTACAAAAAAGGTATCTATTTATTCAGCCAACTTGACACTTTTCAGCAAAACTTTTTTTGCATTTACTTATGCCTAATTCCACGTGTTTTTCTCATTACTATGAAATAAATGGGATTCAACAAGGTATTTCTATAAAAAGGCTCACTCATATCATGCCGCTTTGCCAATGTTACATGTTAAAGGATAAGCAGCCGAGCATAGTTGCAAGTATTTTCATAGGATAATCACAGTAGACAGTTTCATGTGTGTTTGGAAATTATATTATTCAAGAAAATGATTATATTATATTATTCCGAAAATTCTAATTGCAATACAAAATATCGACAAATTGAATATTTACAATGCAATGTTACCATTTTGGGTACTCCTGCACTATCCTTACCATTAATCTCCACTTCATACTTTAAATCATTGTTTTCAATGTAAAGTGAAAACAACAATTCATGACATGTTCACAATGTATATCAAGAGCTTCCAAATATAAATAGTAAATGGTAATTGAAAGTGCTACGGACCAACAAAGGCAGTAAGAGAGCAAACCCAGCGGTATCCATGGCTACAAGGAGCCCACAGCTAGATGACGTGATGGGGAGATAGAGAGGAGAAGCAGTGGAGGGCGAGGCACTGAGGATTGGCAAGATGAAGCAACAATAGCTTGTATCAGAGCATATATTGTTATTTTTTAAACCTGGCCAGCCTCAATGTGGTCAAAACAAAACATTTTGCAAAAAGTAAAAAACTTGCAATAAGACCAACTTATTACCTGCTGAATAATTGAACTAATATATTCTTAAAATCCAATGGTAATCCAATGAATTTAATGCCCAATGTATGTTTTAACCAGGGTTAAAACACTGTACTACAGAATAGTGCTGTCAAGCAACAACGAAATGGAGAGCTACTGTCTCATAGATGACAACCACTGAAGAGAATTAGGGAGTATAGGGAGTGAGCTCATCCGTTAAGGAGAGCGACAAATGAAGAACTGAGCACTACCCAGCTAACTAACACACACACACACACACACACACACACACACACACACACACACACACACACACACACACACACACACACAC
>JAOPJI010000047.1:9451792-9474710 GCA_027122695.1 Merluccius productus | reverse complement strand
CACACACACACACACACACACACACACACACACACACACACACACACACACACACACACACACACACACACGTTTAGCATGCAATCAAATTAAGGAAGCTGATGTTGTACAAAATACAGTCATTTTCAAAAGATAAACTATGTGCTGCAGATCTGAAACGCATGTTTTACATACCTGTCGACAATCTCCTGGGTATAGCAGCAGCCAAGTATAGCCATGGAACAGATTTGCAACAGACCATGTTGATAACCTGATAACTAAATAAAGTAACAAATGTACCACCTCCTGTCACTTGCTTGTATCTTCCAATTTACTTTGCATGTTAAATTTACATTTCATTGAAACATGTCCATTTATGATGACATATGCTGATTACAAATATATATTATACATCAGTTAAGGTGCTATCCACCAGTTAGTCTAGGCAACCCATTTTATGTTTAAAATAATCATCAAGCGCTACAGGACACTTGTATAATCCCTGCACAAGGTAAAGACACTACGTTCAATCAAAAACTAGACTGGAATGTGAGAGATAAATGTAATGTATGAATACAATACATTTCTTCATGGTCCTCTGTAGCTCAACTGGTGAGAGTGTGGCATTAGCAATGCCAGAGATAGGGGTGGGATTTCCACAACCCATGCCAAGAATATATGGAATCAGGGTCCAAGACCCTTTGGACTAAATAATCCAAATGGCATACTCTGAATTTGTCTAATCTCTAAAGGTCAATCCAAGTGTGCCTGTAGTCATTTCCCACCCTGGCATGCTAAATCATTTTTACCAAGTCAACGGAAATGAAAGGGGAAATTTAAATTCATCCATATTAAAACGTGCACTAGGTGATTATTTCCTGAAAAGCCTGGAGCCGGCTGATTTTAAACCAGAAGTTGGCTACATTGAGTTGAGGTACTTCTGGAAAGTACCAGTGTGCCTCAATGTGGGCATATCACTGGAGTCGAATGTAGAGATTTTATAGAAACGTTATACCAGTGTCATTTCTTTGTATTTAATATGTCTAGAGTTTGGAAAAAATAAGCTGTTTTTGGCGAGTTCATCATCGAGACAATAATGTTTGTCTTTTTGATGTATCAGCCATATTTTAAAAGCAGCATTAATTGGTTAATCACAGTACCAAACCCAAATGACTATTGAGGCCTTATTTGATGCATAGCTTTGGTGCATAGCAGTGTCTGTGGGTTTGATATAGGCTCATTACATCATAGACTGCCCGTAGAAAACACTTCCTATCTCTAAAATGCAAATTACTAGAGTGGTACTTTTAACAGGAAATGTCTACTTCACATAAATGGAAAAACAAAATGTAACCTATATAGTTAAATAATGTTCAAATCTAAGAAAATAACATTGGAACATTTTAGAAAGAAAATCAATGACAACACATAATTAAGGTAGCAGCTCTTCACCAAGCCAACAGCTATCATATACGAATACAGAATTGCTTCCCATAGTTAAAATCAATGCCATGTGCATGCACTGGGAATTGTTGGGAAGAAATTATGGTTCCAGGACAGACAATAAAACCATGCGCTTCCATCAGCCCATCAGGCAGGAGGCAAAATGTGATCCATGCTGATTGGACCCCCTGCTGATACATCCGGCTGCACTCAATAAACCGTAGCTATGGTGAGACTGGGAAACACTCAAAGTGTGTCTATACATCTCCATGGGCCTGTAAACCATTCCTAATTCAAACCAGCCACGCCCATGCACCACTCTTGGGTTACTTTTCTATTCATTGACGATAAAGACATTAATTGACAATACAATAGGAGCTTTCAATATGACTCAATCGACTATAAAGAAAAAATAAAAGAAAAAGCATAATGGCTTTGCTTGCCTAGTCAATCCAGTTTGTCCATAATACTCGAATGTAAAGACTGGCCACCTCAATGACTTCTCACTAGCACATGGTCTAGCATTCATTGTGTTACGTCATCACATTCACAGCCAGAGGACCATGAAAAGCAGACAAAGTTACATGGACTGAGTTTTATCTGAAGACATAGAAAATGTCTACAGCAAAGGCCAACTGCACATGGGTGTCCACAGGCAGAGGTTGGTTTGTGTTCTGGGTCTATTTTTATAATATGCCTGCAGAGAAGGAGAGTCCCCTGACCCTTAAAAGGAACAGAGATGTGCTTTTCATTAGATGTGCTCATAAAAATAAGACTTGTTTTGAAGATGCTGCATAATCACAGCATCTGACTAGTGCTGACGGGACCATTATAGGAGACAAGACTGCTCTGTTTGGAACGGCAAGTTTATCCAACAAGGTTCAACTTGTTAGAGATGGTTACAAAGTCAATCCTGCACCTGTAGACATTTCAAGCAATTTCAGTTTTATTAGTGGCCCTCAATGTATGAAGGATCGGTTGACATTACCAATCAAAATTATGAAACAAATGTTGCTCCCTACTTCTTAGTATTTGTATAATTCAAGACATCAAATATACAAATACAAGTATTGGCTGTGTTCACACTTGGGATGCACATCTATGTGTACAGAACATTGTTGACCAAAACTACTTGTTTGGTGTCAAGAAACCATCTGCTCCTTGGGTATAATATTAAAAATAAAAGTCACTTCTCTTTAATATCGGATATAGTTGATGAGAAGCATATCAGGAAGACTTACTTCTGTGCTATTTTAGTGGGGTATTGCACAGATATCGGACGCATCCAATATAACCTTTGATTTAAAATTTCCCAGATCAAAAGAACAATTTTAATGCCCTATCTGAGCAAGTAAACAAGTAATAATCAAGCAAATCATGAAGGACTACAAAAACATTGTGTTGATTTTTCCGACATTTTACAAATACATGATGTATTATGTTGATACATGTATTTTGGCATAGTTTTGGAGCAGGATATATCATTAAATGGTCAAAAGCCTTTCGCTGTTGTGCAGTCATGCATTGTTGTTGAGAGGATGTATAGACCATATAACGTGGACAGGATTGAAGAAATTAGAGACCATAGATAAATGTTGTTTTTTAACACCATGTAGGACTTTTTTTTCTGAAGGCTTTCTTTATGATACGTGCGGTGATATAACAGGCAACTAACTATCGCAAATAAAATTGTGTATTGATACAAAGCTTGTAGTTTTTTATTCATTACTTAATCATTATTGAAATGGACATGCATATACTTTTATGTCATGTTGGGCTCCATTACAACCACTGTTTTACAACGCTTAATAGTTACATGTGAAATGTGATGGCAGCCACTTTAGCAACTCTATATCCTGTTCAACCAAGCACGGATCAATGAGACGGCATGATGTTATCCACATAGTCCACAGGTCGAGAAATATAAAAACGCTCTCTCACCCGGATGTAAACAAGTTCCCATTGGCCCACTCGACTCACGCTTGCGGCGCAATGCACCATGGATGTTGCAGTAAATGGACAAGATTTTACAACTCGCATCTGTAGGTTATTCTGGGCGCTATGGAGAGCCGACTGCAATGATGCACGTTACAAAATACTTTCTGGCCTCATTTAAAATTGGACTTAATTATAAAAATATGATATTAAACATTTCAAATGGCATTTTTAATACACACAATATATTTCCCAGATATTTTCCAGACATGTTTGGCCTTTTAGATTATAATGTGCTCAGTTTTTACTTTTTTTAAGACTAGTCGAAATTAGTCATAAGAAACATTCCTAATTAAGTCCAGATCAATAGAAGGGGCCAGCCTTTATAATTGGGACCCAGCTTTTAACCTAATTTTAATTATACAGTACATAGGCCAATTATGTAAAATTATGTGTTAAATGCCCATCCATACAACAAATTCCTGATCATGGCTCACACGGGGTGCTGGTCTTACACTGAGTTCTTGTACTCCATGGGGTCAGAACATGAGGTGCCAAAAACAACCGAGAAGCTGGTTTGACGAGGAGCACAGAAGCATTAGCATTCCTACAGAACTTGCCATACCAACAGCCAATGTGACAAACGCATTGTTTAGAATGACAAGTGCCATGTCATGTGAAAGAAACTGCACTTCTCAACAACATCGGCAAGAGACAACAGGGAGTAAATTCAAATATTCAAACATGGTAAATGTAGCACAATGCATTCTATGTGAACTACATCTATATACGTCACCAATCTCTGTCAATGTATAGATGCGGTCTTTACAAAGTCATCACAGCTACAGCGTTTAAACAGTTCTGCAGTTCTTCACCTGGTAAGGGATTACAGCTCTATAGCTTAGAGACCTCCACCCTTCCCTTTCTCCTACCATCTGACAGGAGGTTGATAAGTTAACCATTTAATCCTAGCATCAGGGGGTTAATTACAAAGTTAGGAGATTAGGTAGGGCTAATTTATAGCCCAGCTAGTTGGAACCATGTTTTTCCCCTGCTCAATATGAAGCATATATGGACAATGCTTTGTCAGCATGACCCTACTGTCTATGGAAAGATGTTAAACAGAATATTAGAAACACCATGGACATGTACTTCAGACCTGCTGATGATGCAAATATAATCATGCATTCCCTACCCACACATTTAGAATATGCGTGGGGTGGGTAGATGTGATGTTGACCGATAGTCAGGTCTTCTAAGAACCACAATAGATCCACTGTGAGGGGTACTGAATGAAACTGGGAAGATATTTATTAATATTGAAATAGTGACATGTATTCCACCAACAGTCTGGTTTGAGGAGGATAATGACAGTAGGTTCTGTTGCCTTGAAGGATCACATAAAACCTCGACCAGGGCATCAATAATTCAACACTTGGGGTTTTGTTGGTCTAGGAAATTAAATACTGCAAACTATGAGTGCTCAGATCGATCAGCCACCGATAGTTATCGGCCGATATTCGTTCTAAATAGTTTGATCGGTGGTCTCTATAAAGCAAAACACACAAGACAATCACTAGTCTGTTGAATATGTTGCCGGCCAATAAATACAAAATTCATGATACTTTCTCATCTCTTCATTTTAATATTCAAAGTGTAATTGAACGCCCTGTTTCAGCTTTCAAATTTCGAACAGTGAGGTTTAAAAAGAAATGCGTTTTGGGCAAAGAGTTCTAGGAAGGAGCAAGCATGCGTTATCCCCGTGGTTATGACCCATGCCAACTTTGTGATACTATTTTTTAAAGCTAGTACCGTCGTCGTGTATGAGCGTTATAATGAGCGATGTTGTATATGAAATGTGCCGCACACTATGGTTGCATTATATTATGGTGTCCAAGAAGCTTAAGACATATTAACACGTTTAAACCAAAATAAGAGTTTAGGTTCACTGCCCTTTTATTATAGTTAAAAATAGTTAAATAAATATATAATGCGACACGATAAATAGAAGGCTTAAAATAGTCCCTGTGATCAGCATTGATACTGCTTCCAGCGATCAGTGATTGGCCCCAAAAATCCTGATCGGAGCACCCAATACTGCAAACAACTTGCATTGATACTTTCTATAATTTTGAAATGTCAAAGACCAAATACTCCTCATCACATAGAATACTTAAATACTTATACTTATCAATACTAATTTAGACATTCTCTTGAAATTTTACTTAAAACCGTCAACATAGCTTTACCACCTATACATAAATATAATTTTGACAATTGATTGTCAATATACTTGTGTAGCAAGCTATGTAGCAAGCCAAGCTTCTATAAGCTCCTATCTGTACAACCATACCTTCAATGCATGAAATATGTCCAACTAATATAGCCAACTAACCCACAAGTTAATACGCACAAAAAATGCTTCATGTATTTTACATTTAATCCCGACATTCCCTCAGCTAGTCTTAATACTTTCTATGTGGTATTCAAAGCTGGATGCCTTACTTATATCTACAGAGCAATTTGTATTGCAAACAAATCCAACTCCTAACAACTCCTAGTTGACTGTCAATTTCTCTGCAGTCTAAAACATATTACAAAAATGATGGTAATTGACATACGTGCCATAGCAACAAAATACAAATACTACTGAGATATGTAGTTAGGCACAAAGATTCACTTTGTAGTGGCGCTAATGGTCAACTCTTGTCAACGTAAAGCTTGATTATTGCTGAGATGAAAGTGATCAGGTGAGGTTTCAAAGAAACCAATTCTAGCAAAAATGGGAAACACGATAAACAATTCCATCATAAATGTGAATCATGGACTCCCAAGTACAAAATGACAAAATACTGCCATAAACTATTCAAAAATTGATAGGTAGGTGGGCATGTCGCAGTGGAACAAAGAAAGCATCGACACCCGTCAATGCTAGTACTTGCCCATAGCTTGAACACTAAACAAAAAACAAGCATAGCATTCCACCCGATTGGAAGACAGTAGCATGAAGCTCAAACACTATGAAGTGTAGCTAATCTGAACACAAACATTACAACCCAAGACTCGGCAGAAATGTTTTACATTTGAGGACTGAAGAAAATGGGTTGATGTATCAGTTTAGAAACTTACAATTCATCACGTTGCCTTTGCGAGAGCACCATGGTGTGGCAGGTCGGTGTGGACAGGGGACGCGGTTTCTAGATGGGTGGGCAGGTGTACAGCTGCTCTGCTCCGACCTCCTCTGTCAGGAGATGAGCTGTGCTGGTCCGAACAACACACGTGAAGAGGTGCTCTTGCACTCCTATAGCAGGCCGTTGGTTAGGTCCAGTTAAAACGTTAAGCCTTGGAGAGGGGTCTGGGAATCTGCCTCCCAACCTGGTGATGCAAGGGACAAGACGAACGGAGAGCCTGCAGACCAGTCACTAGCTGTGTGTACACTGCATCTAAGGAGAGAAAAGAGGACAAGACATGTCAGTTACAGCTATACATTAGTCCACCAAGTCCAGCAAGACTTAACACAACATCAAATCAACAACAGAAGGGATCATTCCATCAATTCAATGTTTTACACAACCCACCTCCATTCTACCCTTTTCTAACCCATTCCGTTTCACTTGGAAAGATTTATTCAAACCTGTGGAAAGGTGCGATGTGTGTGCTTGTATTGTTGTGATTTTAAAAAGAAACAATGATAACAATCATCCGTGAGTAGTTCAATGGGTTCAACGATGCACAATATGAGCACCACAGTTACGTTATGCACCGTTGCTACTGTACATGGGGGAGCTGCATCAAGTGGAATATGTTCACGGTGGTCAACTTGGCTAAAATATGAATAAGATGTTTGCACTGGCATCTCAATACTGGCACGAAGACAGTCAATGTTAACATTTTCCTATTACGTTAATGCAACTATTATAGACCAATGTTCTGTTGGACACAATTAAAATACTAACCTATCAATTGCAAAGGAATACCAGGCCAGGCCATTTCATTTATGGGGCATATCTCTTCAACAATATGAGCCATAAAGCCATACAAAGCAGTATCATTATCTTTGTTTCATGATGATATATCACTTAAGTCAGCAAATGATAATTAATCATCAGCCAAGCATAACAGCAAGTACATGCCAGGTGTTGCAGTTGACATAACACTGTTTGGTCTTTAAAGCTCGTCTCAAGTATGGGAACACCCTAGAATCTGCCAATAAAACATTCACTGCGTTACTTGTGTCAAGTAGACACATAAAGTGGACACAGAAGAATTACCCCAAATTAACATGTTTTAGTTTATTTTACTTCGGCATTCAAAACCAATATAAATGATCTGTCCCATCTTGGTGTTCATTGTACGTACATTCAAATTGTCTGATTAAACTTAATCTCACGTGACGAGTGACAGTGAGTGAGCAGTCTATTGGAGTGATAAGCAAACAGCGGTGTTTGCTTATCAACAGTCGACATGACACTAGGATGTAGCAGAACATCTGACAGCAGACTTCCCTGGAAATAGGCTAGCCACTGGACTGTGTCGTCATCATCTGGTTGTGTAGCGACAGACAGTGTAATGCCGATCTGGGTGATGGGTAACAAGGGTCCCTGGCCATCATTGCCAAAGTACAGCCCATTTGTCATACAAGTACAGGATTGGGTGATAGTATTAGATATCACAATGATGTCCAATACTACACGATGATGTAAATTGATGGACGGTATATGTATTGACTGATGAAAAATCTTCTTTCTACCTTCTTTCAAATAACTCGATACAATACTACAATAATTGCTAACCACTTTGTAGATGAAAACTTTCGTCTTGGCAGTGAAAGTAGTGCCTAGAGTGCTTCTTCCAAAATGACCAAGTGTAAGTATCCAGTATGTGTCCCTATACCACAAGCATTTCCCAACTGTACTGTGCATACAATAAGATTGTTTTCTATATTTGGTCTCCATTGTATTGCTGTAGGCAGCTGTCATCCCTCTGTTTTGAATATGTTAGATATAGCCCTCACTGTACTGTTATTTGTGGCTTCAGAAGTGTGCATTATGTTTACACAAATGCATTATAATGCATAACTTGAGTCTTGACCCTATAGTTTGTGGTCTTGTCTTGAAGAAAATAGCTATTGTACACAAACTACAAAGGTGCCCATCGTCCAACAAAAGGTATGAATCTTTCCAACATGTACATTCTCAATTTACGTTGTGTTTTTGCTTCATGTTGCTTATCCAACTAATATAATATAAATAGCCTAGAGATGACATAATATAACATCTTATAAAGGATGTCAATTTGTATTATTATAAGATTATTCTACATTCTACATTATCATTACAAGACACTTCTATCTTTTTATAAGACTCTCCATTATTTATTCATGGGGAGCCTATATGGAGCAGCAGGTTGTAGCAGGCCTAATATCTCGATATGGATCTACTCACGTGGAATTTGGGTCATACAGAGAAATCATGTTTCAAATATCTGGGGAATGTCATGTCAGCGGCTGACGTTTCACAATAGTTGTTGCATGCGAGGCCGCCTCGGCTACTCTGGATAGGTTAACTGAAGTGTTGTGTACATGTCATCTTGTGATGTACCCAAACTAATGTGTGACTAATGTGAGGAATTCAATCTGTAACATGCACGCATTCAACGTGAATCTGAAGATGCTATGACGATGCTTAACGAGAGGAATCGTTTGTGAACCAGTAAAAGGATCAATACAAAACTGAAGCTCAACGTTAAGCTCAACATTTCTGCATTAGGCCATTCTTGTATGTTTTGTGTCACTCATGAGACTTTTGACACAATCCTTTCGTCAAATTCATTGGTTTTAAATCACATGATCATGTTACATTAGCAACCCTATCTAAATCATTTCAAGCAGACGTGAATCTAGCCCAATTGGGTTGATTATAATAATCATCTGACTCTTCCTAGAACATTTTGATTAACAATATTTAATTTGCTTAAAAAATAATCACAACACGTGCGAAACGATTCTGATTCTTTTACTTACGGTAAATGCTTGCATTTGCAGGCCCCCAAAATCATAAAAAAACACTTCAGAAAACCCAGTACACTCAAACAAAAACAAACACACACAACACAACAAATTCTACAAGTAGGCGTTGACGGGTGACGTGTCTGTCTATTGGGCTCAAATGAATCCAGTTATAACGCAACAAAGAGTAAAATTGAAACTATATCAACCAGGCAAAGCCAATTAAACGACATCTGGGCACAGACACAACCTCGAAATAATATCTACACTGTCATCCTGTTCTCAAATGAGGACGTAGCGAACGGTTTCGCTCGTTTTTCTCTCCAAATAAATGACAATACATGGCGTGACGTACGACACGCATCAAACAGCCGGCGCATAGCTAATTGGCGCATGATGATGATCATCACCATTTGGTTTTACACACAATCCCCCTTGTAAAAGTAATTAACAGGCCCGACGTGAGGGCTGCTCCACCCTGATCATACGCCATATATACCAAGTTGCAGTCGTGATGACAGTGCTTCCGTCGGTTTGGCTAACCGGTAGGCTACGTTGAAATTGAACTAGCATTCACGACCATGGCTTTGACAACAGCCTGGCCATGACACCTGTCAACACTTGGCAACTGCACAAAAATGTGCAAGTACCTTGCCCCATGGCTGCACCACAAAACCACAGCCCTCCAGCCCCCCCCAAAACACAACTAACGGACAGCTAATGGTAGCATTTTGTTGCAAGTGTTGCGTGTCATTGGGGGACGCTACTCAATGACAACACATGGGCAGTAATAATACGATTGAAAAACATAGTGTTACAGCTCAGCTGTAAGAGAATGTAAACTAATGGTGGCCAAATGGGGAACGTGACCTAGATTTCACCGCCTTGCAGGCATTTCCGACATTTGACAGGACTGACTGACTGACTGACTGCACACACACACACCATGTTAAAACGGATACGCAAACCGCCCGTTTAGCCCGATGGATGCTAACACTAGCGGGGCTAACGTCAACGTTAACGTAGCTAGCGTCTTTTTTTTCGGCGACATAATCCCAAAAGTTAGCGGGCCCGCGACGACAAGGACTCCGCCCGACAAACCGGCCAAACGTCGGCCTTCACATTGTGCACACTTTACCCATAATATGTGGGTCTGTCTCTGTGTGTGTCCTAGCAGCCCCGCGCATTTGTTGTCTTAACAACAGAAAACTTCACAGATACGCTACCTGCTGCTCCGAGCGGCCCGTCCGCCATTTTGAGACATAAAAAAAGGAGGTGCAAAAAAAAAATTACAACCACATCGTCATTTTCCCCCCCCACACCCCAACCAACCAACCTAGATTTCCGAGATAGCAGTCAGCTTTTAAAAAAAAACAGAATAACAGCTACGTACCCTATTTATTCCTCGTCGATATCCTTAGCCGCCTCCGACGTGAACATAACCCCGACAGGGCGTGAAAAACCGTCTTGGTTGAGATATCGCCGTTGCCGTTAAGGTATGCGGTCTCGTCTCTCTGGCTTGTTTTTCCTCCCGCAGTCCGCCTTCACACTCGCGCATGCGCACCGGCTCGCGTTCACGGAACAGCAGCGGGGGCGCGCGCGCACGCCCTTGATAGCGGCGAGCTACTTCGTAATTGCGTGTCCGATACGTGGTCACGTGGTGGTGATGTCACGTCGACCAGCCAAACGGCAAACTCAAGGGGCCACATTTGGGTCCCTTTTTTAATATGTACGTGGTGTAATTACTGTACATTAATCAAATGACAACGGGATAAACGGGGGGAAAAATGTCATGAACTAGAATTTCTTTATTCGTTTTTTAATAGAAAAGCATACCCAGATGAAAAATAATTATTTTGTTGTGAGGAGCAGACAAATATGTTACAGGGTAAAGCAGGATTTTACACTTTACACTCAACAGCTGCGGAACCATGTAAGTACGCTTTGTTCTGAGCGCCATAATGACAGCAACCTATAGTGTCGTTGGTGACGACATCGGAGATATTTCACCAATATAACACCTTTATTACCGCACCACCCCCACACACACACACACCATCCGTATAGCCAGCTGAGGAGGACAAGGACCAATTCGTGAGCCTTGAAGACACCAAGTATTTAGCTACAATTTACTTTTAGTAAATTGGAATTACTTTACAATCAGCAAAAATCCCAACATTTCCATGTCAATCATTTGGGACATTCAACGTTTTGACAATGCAAAGATAGAAAAAAAACATCAACCAATGAATTTAACTTTTTACTCTATCGTAAACATGAGTAATTATTCTGCTATATTTGAAACTGAACGGTAATGCACACCTAACGACATTATTTTTCTAATCTGTTTAGGAAATATGTGGATACAATCCCCAACATACAACTCGGCTGTTGTAACTGTTTGCCTCCACTACGAATCAAAAAAACAAAAAACAAAAAAAATCACCCTTAATAGTATAATTATATTATAATAATTGGCCACAGTCCCCAGTTAATGTTTCAGCTCAGCTCAACAGGTAGCAGTCTTTGGAAACGAGGACTACAGAAACCTCCCTGCGTCTGAAACACGTGCACCAACACCAGAGGCACGGCTCAAGGGCGACACCTAACGGCAGCTATCGGTACGGCGGCTGTGCGCGTCTCACGTCACAATCTTGGGAGAGAAACTCAATGGTCATGTCTGGTACATGAATTAAAACACACTGGACTTCCGAAAGATATTTAGGAAGGGTAAGGGGGTAAACAAAATATAAATCCAACCACAAAAGGACACGTTAAACCATGAACAAAAAAAACAAAACAGCTATTTGCCGCCATTAAAATGGCAAATGGTCTCACCGGTTACCAAACATGTTTCATTCTGAAGCATAAATAGGCACAATTTGTAAAGAGTTGTTATTGATGCACAAATTATGTTTCAGAAGCATAATTATTAATCTAGGAGATGACTGTAGTAACTTCACTCCCCAAACAAATAAGCTCTTTAAAAGTTCCTCAAGGCTTACTTGTTGGAAAGAAATGCGACTAGTACAGCAGTTCACATTGTAGAGCACATCATTAACAAGCTGCACCTCTAAAACAATAATCTACAGCACCATCTCTATTGCTTTAATCACACATGTAGACAACAGGGTTTCCGAACAAAAATACACAGCAGGGGCGATAACATTGCATGTATACAAGCGCACACAAACCTATCCATCTTTTTGGTACATTAAAGCAGCCCTTCTTAACTCACTTTGTGTGACGTTGTGCATGTGTTCACATTCAAACATCACAAAATTGTGAGCGAGATACTGCATATTAATAAGACACTGGCATGTGTCACTTTGCACTCTGTTGGAGTTAGGTAGCGAAAAAAGTTTTGTTTCAATTCCATAGCCAATTGTTTTCATATGCACAGCTAAGACCTCCATTTACATTTTCCATCAGTGGTATAAAAAAATAAAATGTTTGGATAGTCATGGCTCACTTGTTGCTTAGCCAAGCTATTCAGCAGCAAAGATCCCAATCTCCTGGCCAAGAAATTGGACCAAACACACAAAGAGTCACACATACAAACATACATGCACAAATTATCAAGGTGGAAAAATATAAGATTGAATATAGCAAGGACATATAGATATTTACTGCTCTGGCCTACAATGGACGTTTTTTCCAAATTTGAGTTTCCGTTGATAGTTTTAGTAACTTTCTAAACCTAGTAAAGATTTACACATCTTTCACTCATTTTCTAGAAAACGACCATATTAACAAATTAACCAATACTTGATCAACCTAAAATGGCTTCTCCCCTTTTTGTACAAACCCGCCCCACCCCAAACCCCAATTAATTTAACTTATTGAGAAAACTAGATATACTTAGAATGAAAGCTGCACCGTGTGTCTGCCAAGAAAAAGGGACCTTAGGATACCGAAGCCAACCAGTTGGGATGAAAAGACAGAAAAGCCAAGTGACAAGTATTTAGCCAGTGAGAAATCACAGACCTAAAATATATTCAACAAGGTCTAATGGCGGAAAGAAAATGGTCCGGAGACCAACAGGAGAAGGGAGTTTACGTTACAAAGCCCCGCAAGATAAATCTCTAAAATGTATGGACCGTGTTGCGGTCTTAGTGCACAGTAGAATTTACCCCTGAGCTCTTAGGACGGGACAAGTACTGTGGGTCCTGCAGCACCATTGGGGATGGCCACAGTGTCGAGTATATTCAGGAATGAATGGCTGTTAAAGTGTGGTCTTGGGTTTAGAGGGTCATGGGAAGTGATAGAGCCAAGATGGAGGAGTACTTTGTGGGAGGGGTGCGGGGGTAAGGTGGATAAGGCTCTGGTATACATAGTCATGGTCGTCCTTGGTCTCCCTCTCTGGCCACATTCTCTTTGCGGGACGCACATAAACATGCGCACACACACGCACATACACACACAGAAACACAGCAAGCAGCAGATAGTTGAATGACCTTTGTTCTGCCGATTCATCACCTTTTTTGGGACCAAGGAGGGTATTCAGATTGCACGTGATTACATTAATTCTACATATAATTATTTTTTTATTCAATTCCGCCTTGAATAAACTTCTTCCTACCTTGTAGGAATTGCATTGTCTGTATTGCCCATCCTACGTTATTTAAACTTTACAGAGTTTATACATAATTTCTCCACTGCCCCAGACCCACTCCACCCACCCCCATTTATTTTCAATATTGATTTGGACTGCTCAGTTCTCGGGTCCTCGGGCTCAATTACATTGCTGTGGCATTACAGCCTCCCAAACCAGCAGAAAGCAGCTTCGCTTTGGGCTATCCAACATTAATCAACAGGAATCTTGTCATCCAGTTCCAGGGGGCTGTCCGCCATCTGCTCCTCCAACTTTTCTGACTCCTGTAGCTGCTGCCGTCTCTGGACCTCAGCCTTCAGGGTTTCCAGGTCTTTTTGGCTAGAAGGAGAATTGAACACAAAGCATTGCTGCAATCTTAGCATGGGTTGGAAGAGATTATAGATGTGCCCACAATAGCTAGTTAAGCAAACATTTTCTAGGAGTTAATGTCTTCTGTCAAAATATTAGTGGATGTAAAGCCCTTTGGGCGTCTTGAAAAGCGCTATATAAATGCAATTAATTATTATTGGTGTTATTATTAACATACCTGAGGGGGATGAAGATGATGCCGTTGATGATATTGAGCTGTTCCAGAACGCTGGCCATGCTGGGAGCAGTGAACTGGAAAATAAAAGACGATGACATCACAACAACATGATTAGACCTCGCCTTATTAGCCTTACAGACACCTGCCTTGCTCGGCCCCCCCCTAAAACACACCACCGCAACAGCTTTGAGGCAGACAATTCTTTAATGGTCACAGAAGCAAAATAATACTGGGATGCAAGGTGCTCTAGAAATCAAATTGAAATCAACTGTAGACAAAGGCAGTTTTAGTTTAAATTACTTTAAGTTAATTAAAGGCAGTTTTAGTTTAAATTATTATAAAAATAATCTTTTGACTGATATGTCCTAAACTAATAAAGGGATTTTAACCACATTCTTGGCTGCAAGTGTGCCTGAAGAAAGCCCAGAGGCTTCCATTTTTCCTAATTGGTCACCTTGAGAGGCGTGATGCTGGCGTTGGAGCCATTCTTGTAGATCTCATTCATGGTCCTCTGCAGAGCCACGGCCTGCTGGGTGAGATACTTGAGGTACTCTGAGCTCTCCTTGGTCTTCTCGTGCGCCTCGCCCACCTGAGAGAAAACGACAGAGCAAGCCGGGGGATTCAGCACTTTCTCCCATAGGGAGGGAGCGTCCGCTACAGCGAGCGTTGTGCGGTTTCACCCTACCTGGTTCTTGTAAATGGTGTAGCCTTCCTTTTCGTGCTGCAGTGCCGAGCGGAACTCTGCCTTGCTTTCGTAAACCCTTGCGACCAGGTGATTGCTGATGAATGAGAAGGAGCATGTGTTTAGAATAATGATGGTCAGCAGTGTTTGAACAGTACAAACCTAACACTAAAATGGTCACGCCTACCTTAGGGCCACTTTGAGGGAGCGGGAACCATGATACTTTGTGTTGATGGTCAAGGCATTCTCCAGGAACCTCAGGGACAGGTCGTACTCCATCACTCCATGCAGCACCAGGCCAATGTTGCTCTGCGGAGGAGATCCAGGATCATGTTGAAAACAGCCGAAACTATCAGGTTATACACTGTTACAGACTCAAGCAGAATCTAGGGCTAAATTATATGAAAACTCATATGAAATGAATTATATGAAATATGCTAGATAAAGAAAATTGAGTTGACATTTCAATAACCACACCAGATTTCAATAACCACACCAGATGAATAATGTGCCATTTATATCAGGTTAAATATCACAATATCATTACTACTCAATTGAACCTGCATTGATTGTATCTTCGCACAAGAGCGGCTCTCTTTCATCAACTTAAAATCAGTCCTGTACAACAGCATAAAACTGCTATACACATCATGGAATTAATATTGCAGCCTACAAAGATGTGTAATTGGGCATTTTAAGAATAAATAAATAGATAAAGAAAAAACAACAACATTGCATTGTCATAAGACTACACCAAGTCATGAGACCACCGACACAAATAAGCATCAGAGGTTCACTCACGTCAAGCAGAGCCATCTCTGGGTGGTCCTCCCCACACACAACCAGCATGAGGTAACGTGCTCGGTACAGCAGCTTCAGGGCAGTGGACAGCTGGCCATTGGCAAAACAGTACAGGGCCAAGTGCATCTGAGTCAGTGAGAGAGAGACAGCGATATCAAAACCATAAAATAAATAGGCATATAAAAATGGAGCAACAGAAATATTTCCAAGTATTTCAGGGTAACCAAAGATATCGTACATATTCTTGGATGGTGTTGGGGTGTTCAATGCCCAGCGCTCTCTCACTCATCAGAACTGCTTTCTGCTGGTTGCTGAGTGCCTGTGGGTACAAAACGGAAAAAGTGAACAAACACGCATCATCGTATGAATTCGTAAATATATACTTAGTCACAAAAAATATACATACACAAAAAAAATTCTGATCTTACCTCTGGATGGTCTCCCATGATATAGTTAAGACGTGCCAGCAGGCGCAGGCAGGCACAGATCTCCACATGCATGGCGCCGTACACATTGTTGAACAGGTTGAGAGCCTCATTGATCAGCTCACAGCCCTCTTTCAGAAAACCTGCCAGAAGATGATATTTAAAAGACAAAAACTAAAATGTTCAGGAGAGCTCAAAGCAAAAAGATTGAATTAGCTCCACTGGAGTCCGGCTGCATCAATAAGGAAGCCGTGGACTCACCTTGCTGCACCTTAGCCTGTCCACTCTGGAAGAAATGGAAGGCGTCTGAGGCTTTGGGGTTCACATGCTTTACAACGGGGAAGATGTTCAGGATGTCCTCCTCTGTGAAGGCAGGTTTGTGGCGGCTGTCAAAGTTGTACTCCTTGATCAGAATCTACGTAGAGAGATTTAAAAAGAGAACGGTAAGTGGGGAGAAGAAGACCGGGGAGGCAGGGAGTGGTGGGTTTCGCTGTACAGGAAATTAATCTTACCTGGATGCCAGTCTTGATGGAGATCTCTCTGAGGAGCGTGATCTTCTGGAGGCCATGCTTCTCTACCACCTGATCCACGCCTTCACTGTATTAATAACACACAATGCAACTTAAACAATCACACAATGTATGGCATTGATGTACATTTGGCTGGCCTGAATGGAAAACCTAATTTGCATTAATTAAGTATGCAATAAATTGCGAACATTGGGATTCGAACCCAGAACAATTCGACAGGGAGTCGAATGGTTCCAACCCTAACCACTAGATTACTGCGCCGCCACAACAACAGCACAAGATGCCTGCACCATTGAGTTCTTACCACTGTAATGTGAAATGATAGTAGCTCTGGGCCTCCGAGGCGATGTTCTTCCACAGCTCGCTGGGCGTCAGGCTAGCCCACGCCGTGTTGTCGCCGCCGCCGGGCACCCTGTTGCGGCGCTTGCGGTTCTTGCGGCGTGACACCAGCTCGTCAGGAGGCAGGTGCGCTACCGCGTCGGGGAAGGAGCTCAGGAAGCAGTTGAGGAAATGGCTGACGGCAGCCGAGAGAGCAGACAACTCCACACCCTTGAGGAAGGAGAAGGGCAATGATTACACCGGCCCATCAATAAAAACAGTAAAACTGCTTATAAAACTTAACGGTTTTTCTTTCAAAAGACCAAATGGGCTGACGGTACGAACCTGAAGATAAGTCTTGAAGAAATGCTTTGCACACCTGGTTATCAGTTCACTGATTCCTATTCTCTAAATATACAGAGAAAAGAAGAAAAACATAGTGCTACTGTCAGATATTCAGCATGTCTTATCCTCCAATCAAAGTGGAGATTACATCCAATATTACATTTTTACAGAGAATCTTGGTAGAATCAGAAGAAATGCCGCCACCAACAACCTAATGATGAATAACATACCAAACACCTCTTTATATAATAAAGGCTATTCAATTTAAATCAAAGTGGGATGGCCGGCCAGAGGAATCCCTTACATAGAAGTGCTCCAGTTGGGCTTTAGCGGGGGTCTTGTCAACAAACTCCAGAACAGTACCCAGGTAACGGACGTTGATGCCCCTCTGGTGCAGAGCTTCTGTCAGGGTCGCTCCGTCCATTGGTAGGGCACTGTGGTCCAGGCAGTCTTTCACCTGGAAATACAAAATACATCCAAGGTTTAGGATACGTGTACATATGTATGCTTGCAGTTAGCATAAACAACACTTACGACCACTACTACAGATGACTCATAATACAAATTATATAGATCAAAATGAGTATGAAACCATTAACATGCATTATTTCAGCTGTCAATCAATGCTGCTGGCAATCTTAAATTAATTAAACTAGACCTGCAATGTAAAAAAATATTGAATTTTGGGGCTTGAATTTTCCATGAAAATAGCCCTTACTGGCGGTAACTTAACATAACAAAAGATTACAGAAAGACAAATTCACAATGAAATGGCCACTCCCTCACTGGGTGTATTTGTATTGGTTGTGTGTGTGAGAGAGATTGCATTTCCCCCACCAGTGAGGGAACCTGGCAAGACACCAGGAAGGCGGCGGCGTCTTTAAGGAGCTGCTTCTGTTTCTGGATGTCGTCTGTGCTCTCCTCAGGGAACCGGACACCTGGTAAAGCACCACAGAGTCAGCCCTAGCGCTGGCTAATGTCAATAGCAACTTCACTTCTGACCGACAGGAGTGAGATTTCCCATTTAAAATGCAGAATTAAGATGATCGTCTGGACGATACGTACCGGGGGAAAAGATGTCGGGGTTGAAGCGAATGTCGAACGAGGTGTTGCTGATTGAGCCAACTGCCTTGCAGGCGTTGAGGACCACCTCCCTGCTTTTGGGGTCTGGGATCATACAAAAGGCAAAACATGAATATAATGTTTTTAAAACAAAAAAGGTTGTGATTTTATAATTTGCCAGACAAGCCACAATCATGCGGATGATTGGAAACGATGTATAAATCACCATGAATTAAATAAATAGCATTGCATTCATAAATCAGTTTACAAGCCAAGTTAGATTTGGTTAGGATTGGTTGTAAACCGTGCAAATGATCACATTTACCATGATTATTTCAACTAATTTGCATTCAGGGCACACCATCGTATTATAGCCAAGGGTCCAACACCGGTATTCTAACTATTAGGACTATAGGGCGGTTGTAATGGGCTCATGCTCTTTCCCAATGCAGGCTGAGGACTGACCAGAGACAGCTATCAAGGTGAAACATTTCTAACCATGACTGCCATGACATAAGCAGCACAAAAACACACATCTTACAAAATGTCACAAGAAAGTACAGAAAATGTATAGAAATATCAAAAATATAGATATACAACCATTGTCTCTAGGCTATTATTATCCACCAAGATAGCTGTCCCCATTCTGTCCAGGCCATGCGGGGGACAAATGCTGGACGTACCAATACCAGATCCGTCTTCGGCAACTAAGGACTCCGCCAGCTCTTTGGCCTGGGCTAACCCTGGGATAGTCTCCTCTGCCTCCTTACCCTCCAGTGGGCTCACACACTGGCCGTTCTGCGGCGCGGTGGTCTCAGAGACCCCGTTGACCACAGGCGTGGGCAAGTCTTCAGTGGTTGTGGTAGTCAAGGGGGACTCCACACCGTTGGTCTGGTCCACCATGGGGGCGTCTGTGGAGGAGACCTGTTCTTTAGTGGTGTCGCTCTCCGGGGTTGGGGTCTGGGCAGTCATCTCTGAAGAGTTCTCTGCGGTCTCCGTGGTAGGCAGGGCGAGTTGGTTAGCGGCAGCAGCTTTGCTTGCATCTTTGTTTGCCTTCTGCTGCATGAGCTGTAATGCAGCCATCTTCATGAAGAGGAGATATCTGCAGGGGGAATGAAACATGGACATTAATATGCTATATACCCCGCACCACATACACTTTCTACTGAAAATTAGGGCTGCAACTAATGATTATTTTCATAGTCGATCAATCTAACAATCATTTTTATCATTAATAATTTAGTCTTCAAAATGTCAGAAACAATAGCAGGTCTGAAATTTGCTTGCTTTATCTCACAAGCAAGCAAGAAAAGTATTTATTTTATTAAGTGATCCATGAACCAAACATTTGAATTTCTGAAGCATCAAGCAAAAAAATGTTTGGTATTTGTAGTCGATAAATGGCCTAAACGTTGAATCGATTCTAAAAATTGGATTTGATTAATTTTCCGTCGATCGGCTAATCGGATTTATCGTCCGACCTACTGACCTAGCTCATATCAAGGCTGCAGTCGATGTGGAACATCACTGTGTATCGTTACACACCTGTGCTCCACAAAGGCCTCGATGAGCTCCTGGCGCAGGCAAGCCAGGCGGTGGCGGTGCGGGCGGGGGAAGCCCTGCTTCTTGGCCTCTGGGGGCAGCTCCTCCCCCTCCACGGGCAGGAAGTTGAGGTCAGGAGGGAAGGTGCGGAGGAGATCCAGGATGTAATGGCGCCCGTCGTTGCCAATGATGCCCTTGCACTCCACGGAGGAGCAGAGCTCCACCGCTTCGTCCTTCTCATTCAGCACATCGTGCCGCTGGACCTGAGAGGTGGACGCAGTGTGTGTGTGTGAGCAAATGGTTTCAGAATTGAATCAGAATAACCAAAAGTGTAAGTGCATCTCTAAATAAATTCAACACCGTTATTGGTCAATTACAGCATTCTGCGGTCTGTTATTTCAGAATAGAAAGCCGCTACTATGAATAACACACTTTTGCTATGGAAGGTCATTATTGCGAAATAAACTCCTTCAGGGTGATTCAAGACCACATCACCCTGTCAGGGTTTATTTCGCAATAATGACTGGCTCGCTGTAAATGATCCCTTACTTGGTGATTAAAAGCATCATCATGCACAGTAGTCTCTCTGGCTAACCTTGAGTGGACGACTGGTCTTGTCCAGCAGCTCCAGGTACTTGCTGTGGGACACGACCGTCTTGCCGAAGTCAATGGAGCCGTAGATAACGCTCTGCTCTTGCTCACGCTCCAGGATCCCAGGGATGATGGACTGGGCGGTGACACGGTAGCCCCGGTAGTCCACCACCACGGTGCCCAGAGTGTACAGACCCTCCACGTCCACCGCGCCGTATGCCCGCACGCCGTTCAGGTCGTTGGTGGGGGCGGCATGGGCGGCCGCGTCTCCGCCCAGCTCGCGGTAGTGGTCGCGCACGTCGAAGCCCAGGCTGAAGAAGATGTTGTTCCAGATGAACATCTGCATGCGCGTCTCCTCGCCAGGGTTGATGGCCATCACGTTGCCATCGATTACCGCCATGGCGCCCCGGGTGGCGGCCGCGGCAAAGTCACTGTGGACCTACGGGAGAGAGATATGGAAGACAAGCTGTCATGAGCAACCCGTTTCTAAGAGTTTGAAAGAGAATAACATGGGACTGCATCCAGCTGAGCACATCACATGTTAGTTTAATTCACCACAAATGACTTAATTCTTTATTTTATATGTTCATTAATGCCATTCATGGGAATCTACCAATCAGTATGTTATAGTTGGCCTCATACGTCCACAGCTATCCCTAGCTAGTCAAGCTATAATATTTCATATGGAGATCATGTAATGGGTCAGCTGATTAGCCTTGTGGCTCTAATTAGATACAGTAGTTAGCTATGGCTATATCTGCAATTAGCCATCCATTAAGATGTGATCGCTTTGTACTGTACCTTGAATATGGCCCTTTCTCTCAGCAGGCGTTCCGGCAGGTTCTTACGGGCCAGCTCTCTGGTGGTCTGGAGCTCCTCGTTCCAATCCCTCGTCTGGGAAGACATCAACAAGACATTATCCTTCACGTCCTCACAGCCGACGTTTTGCACAGGACTCAATCATTCTTAGTGGAGGTGTCACCAGCCGTATACGCTGCCCACCTGTCCAGGTATGTGCTCCTCGTAGCCCAGACGGGAGGTGTAGGCGTCTTCAGCACGGACACAGTCCATTGCGTGGTCCACCTGCGGGGCGGTCCAGCTGTACACCTGGAAGGGCGTGGCTATCCTCTCGAACGGGTGTCTCTGGACTCTGATCGGTCGGACACGGTGGTCAGAATCATTCGACTACATGTTTAACCAACCACATTTAGCACTCAATTATACCAGGGATCTGTAAGCGGGTGCAAAATTGTTGGACTCACATTTTTGTTATTTATTTTATTTAGAAAAAAAAAAAACAGCCTATACAACAAACTCAATTCTCATAAACACAAATTAAATGATGCATAATTGAATTTTTTATGAGACGGCAGTGGAGAGAGTCCACTATTCTGTGCAGTATAAATATGAATGTACGCCACAAGAGCGGGTCCTACCTCTTCTTCTGCAGAGCAGTAAAGTTTTTTTTGAAGGCCGGACTGAGCTGGCTCAGCAACTCTACGAGAGAGTGACTCAGGAAGCTGGGATTGGCCGGCTTGGGGTTGAATGTGTAGGTAGTGGACCTGCAACACACAATATCGACACTATACATTATAAACAGAGCCACAATGGAATGATTACAGCCAACCCTAGAACTGTATGCAACACAAATTTAAATAAAGACTAGATCAGTAAAGACTAGAAGTGCATAAAGAACACATTCCAGAATCTTCTGTAGTAGCAGCAGGATATTGTGTTTTCTCAAATGCCCTTAAAACCATTCATACAAAAAGCACATTGCACACCGCCTTATTAAGTCAATGAGGTCTTGGGCAACACTTTCACAACCAATACAAGCTTATTAGGCTGACTAAGGGTGACCCAACAACCCAGAGTACAAAGCCTACTAAGCTCTGGTCAGTGTCCAAACCTACATCCTGATTAGCAGGTGCCACTCATAATAGACATCAGTCATGTCAAATTCAATGTAGTGGACAACGTGGGAAAAAAAATTGTAGTCGGGTTAAGAAAATACATTTATTAAAAAATATAAACAGTGGATGACTTTGCTTCTGGTTATAGGGTTTACTAACTGGTTGGGGTATCGGGTTGGGGGGGGGGGGGCTACTGACTGGTTG
>JAOPJI010000047.1:9438978-9451721 GCA_027122695.1 Merluccius productus | reverse complement strand
CCCCCCCCCCCCCCCCCCCCCCCCCCCCCCCCCCCCCCCCCCCCCCCCCCCCCCCCCCCCCCCCCCCCCCCTGACTGATTGAGGTAGAAGCCGCGGGTGGAGGCGGTGACGCTGACGTGTCGCTCCTCCGCGGTCACCATGTAGAGGTACATGAGGTCGCCGTGCATCTTCCTGTTTCCTGGTGGAGGGTTCCAGCCGCTCATGGTCAACACCTTCAGGCACTGCATGGGCTGTGGGGGCGGATGGAAAATAAGAGTGCAAGGAAGAGTTGATGGGTCAATTACAGTTAGGGAATTTAGCAGACGCTTTTGTCCAAAACGATTTAACAATCAACACATTTGTCAGGAGAAAGTAAAACAACAATATATCAGTGTCGGTGTAGCAAGAATGTCAATAGAACCAGTTTCTAGGTGTACCATAATTGCTAGGTTTAGCTATCCTTTCTGGTATAAAGCATGGATTGCTAGGGTAAGATGCTCAGTACTAATTAATTGCCGGGACATAAAAAAAAGCTTCCATGGTCCATGTTGAAAGCTTTCAAGTCGATCATCGATTGTGACTTACATCATGACTCACAATCCCAGCATACTTGCAAAACAATTGGTTGTCACTTTATTGCAAACACCCTCCTACCCTCTCAACTATAAAACGACAGAGCCTCCATCAATGTTCGGTGGTCGTAACATGGTTAGCTGGAGTCATGAGACAACATAAGATGCCTCTTTACCTTCAAGTCCTTGTTCGGTGGCTGGAGGGGGACCAGGGGCCGGTCCTTGCTGCCAGGGAGGATGTGCTCGGGAGGGGTGCAGTCAATCTGTTCCAGCTCGTTGCCCTTTTTCTTTCTCTTGCCACTATCTATGAATTGATGCCAAGGAGAAGGGTCAAGGTATACCCTCTCTGAAAATTGATTGTCGCTTGGATATAAAATAAAATAAAAAAACATTCCACATAGGTTTACACACAAACACACAAAAGCACATACCTCCGAGGTCTCCATCTGTGAAGATGCTGAGGAAAGAGAGTGAGTTGCAGTCCACTCCGTTGTAGGCATCTGAGGGGTCCAAGCTCTTCAGCAGGTCTCTGATGTGTCGCACGTGGATGCGGGCCTCTCGTACTGTGTAGGGCTCTGCAATAACACAGTCCTTTCAGGTCATACACTACACGCAGCACAATTTGTCAAGAAAAGATTGTAGCAATGCCAAAAAAAGAGTCTGCAAATGTTTAACTAGCTTTATTAAACATTTGCTTATTTCATTTGTCAAACAGGCGAACATGAGGTTAACCCATGAACCTTGAATGACTTATGCGACTGCATACTATATTTACTTTAACCGTTATACTTTCATTAAATGTAACTGCAATGAGAATGGATATATTGCACAGCTCGCATATATATTGCACAAAAATGTAATCTGCAGAACATTAATTTCACCTTTGTGCCATCTGGTGTAATATTGGGGCGCTCACCTTCGACTACTTTGAGCTGAGAGCCCTCCTGTAGGCCTTCGATGGACTTGAGCTCGGCAAAGTTATCAAGCACGTTGCCATCGAGCTGCAGGGAGAAGCAGGTGCGGTGGCATGTGTCTTCTCTGTCCATCAGCACCTGATGGATCTCCTGAACCATCTCCTGGGGAGAGACCTGATGGAGGGGAGGTGACATGAAACCCTTTAGACATTCAAAAAAAAAAAAACTGAGAAGGGAGGCGACTGCTCAACAGTGAAGTACTCTGGGACCTGGTATTTCTGCTGTGTGGACAATAAATGACTCTTGTATGGAGGACATGCCATACCTGGAGGTCAAAGGGCTCTGTGCCAGGGGCCTGGATTTTGACAGTGAAGCCTGTGTCCTGGATCACAATCACTTCCTGTTCGTTGGAGTCGTCCCCACCGTCCGCGTCCCCATCCTGTTTGGACTCCACCTCCACTGTGTGCTCGTGTGCCCCGCCGCCATTCATCACTGCCGTGTCTGTGCTGTGCTCTGATTGGAAGAGAAAAAAAAGGGAGATGACCTTTGGAGCAATCATTTTTGATTGCACCCCCCCCCCCTCCTACATTGTTGTGGGGATCAAGGACGATGGCTGTCTTTCAAGCAGATATGACATATAGAAACATTTTCCAAATACAAATATCTGGTGACAAGCTGTTAAAACTGGCTCCCGGTACTGAACAAAACACCGCTTCAGATTCGGTCTTACCACCAGGAACATCATTGGAATATTTATGATCAGCAGAATGCTACCCTTCAGAGCTATGACGGTCACGGTACCATAGAAATGTGCCTGATTGTAAAATGTGATGCGGGTGACACTGTAGAAGATATAGCTGTATAATAACAAAATAAAAACCAAAGCTTTTAAAATCATGTCTAAAAAAAGAATGCCGTCAATGACACAAATGTCAAGACTTTGTGCAGAAAACATACGCAAGAAATAGAAAGCACCAGCAGCTGCCAATAAAACAAACAAACAAACAAACAAACATCAACAAACAACCAAGCCTCCCTCGTGAATGTACTCGACCAAGTAACAGCCACCCATCAGTAAAAAGCGACACGGGCCGGTTGCTTTGTGGGAGGGTGCATCAGCGCCACAGAGGTCAGGCCCAACACGAGGCAGCTGCGCAAATGGTTCCTCTTGCATAGACAACTGCTGCCAGACATTGTCCTTGTTGACGGCCAAGGGTACGCCGGTGTCAGGGTTACTGAAGGCAAGAGAGCTGGGGGTAGTGGTGAGGCCTAATGGAGGCGAGGTGGAAGTGGGGGGAGGGGTTGGTGTGGTGCACAACGGACAACAAGGCCGCCCAGCCACGCTCTGAATACCAAACACAACCGCCTTGATGCAGACACCACTTACTAAGGCTGCAATTGCATAATTGCAAAAGGTCTTGTGTGTCTCACACACACACACACACACACGCACGCACACGCACACGCACACGCACACGCACACGCGCACACACACGCACACGGTGTCATAGTTAATAAGGTCCTTTGGAGTGAGCCATGTTGTCTTGTCTTTTCAGGATACATCTGTTAATGGTCCATTGAGTAATTTACAAAAAAATCACTACAAGGCAGACAACCATTTACAGTGATATCTAGCCAGGATTTCCAGAATGAAGAAAAAAAAAACAGAAGCTAGAAGATATGTTCAGTCCGGATAATGTATTACTTTTCATCTCATCTCATAACATATCACATTTTTAAAGATGATGAATAGTCACCACTTTTGGCTTTTAGGCAATAACTTCATCACAACAACAACACAGGCAAACAAATGACTTCTGCCAGCAGCGATCATGGCTATGTTAATGAATACACAACAAGCTGAAAGATCCTCAAGAGTCAATGATTGAGAGGAAGGAGTTGCACAAAACTCATCTCGGCTTGTTCCACATCTATGCGTGTCACACTCTCCTTACTTGGTTTCTATAAGTTTACCAAATACCCAGAGAAAGACCAATTGAGCACGATGACTTGAGAAAGTAATCATAAAAAGTGTCATTCAAAAAGACTTGGCAACAAACTCAGAAATAGCAATAGCAATGTCACATGACTGTCTGTACACTTCCTGGCTGAAAACCATAAGCGGCTGGGAAAATAAAATATTTAAATGCAATCATCAGGCCAACATACAGAGGGGTGTTTCAGCAACTGTGATAACACCTTAAATGGGAAAAACTATTCAACGTGCTTTAGCCTAGCACGGCTCCGGTCCACATTCGGTTTTAACTAGAAACGAAGGCATTCAGTCCCAAAGCATCCATCCTCTTTGTGGACCTTGACAAAAAAAAAAAAAGGCCAGAAGGGCTAAGGCTGCTGCCATGGAAACACTCAACAGCCCTGAAAACACACCAGGCAAGGTCTTTCGGATTAAGAGATGTGTGGCACCACAAGATGGCATCCTATTGTTGGACAAACAAAATAGCAGCCTGAGGAAGACTGCAGAGTCATGCAGCTCACACCACATTTCTCAACTATTTGGAAAAAGTCTGAATCACGGGGCTATGATCAAATTAAATGAATGGGTAAAACCTAACACGCATTTTTTTTTGCACTGCAGGAAACTCAAAAAGATTACACAAGAAGAAGAAAAATAAACGAGCCATATGGACATATTGAGCTAAATATATAAGTTCAGATCATTAAGTACATACGCATGTTTGCATGAATACATGCATGATAACGTACAGAAGCTTATGCACGCCATAGTTTACAGACAAATATTAGTTTTGATTCGCCAAGACAGTGCAAACAGGCCAGACAATGGCAGCATGTGGAGGGCTCAGATCCTGCCCTTTGACAACGACTTCTGGGATTAAGTAGGTCACGCTTCACCCCCCCCCCCCCACCAACACAAAACCCTTAAGCCCCCTTTAAAAACCAGCATCGTACCCCCTTTTACCTGAACCTGTCTGCATTTAGTAGCATGTGCACTTCTTCGTTTTTGGCTGACTGTCAAACTGTCATGGTCGCAAAAGAGATTGCAAATGTCAACGTCCGCCACTGCATTTCTGGACGGAAGCCACGGCCACCTCATTCAAGAAGTTGTATAACCAGGCACAACTTAGTGAGTGCAACAACAATAAACACAATAACCATGACAGCTTTGGTAAACGGTATCCATGAGTGGTCGTGTTGATTTTAAATCTGATGCAAATGTGACGCATGTGGACACTTACCAGCAAGTTGGGTTTTAAGTTAAGTTATGCAGTATAACCTTCCCTCGCCGTGCATGCATGCACCACCATGACTGCTCTGCAAAACGCCGCTTCCGCTTCCCGGTCGCGGGACAGTCGACCTAAACGACACCGGAGGGGGGGGGTGTCGTATACCAAATACTGTACTGAACCTCCTCTGACCTCGTCTCCTTTGGCAATGATGAATCATACGTATTAATCCTCACTGGATGCCATGAGTACAGCATTGACACAGGCAGGGCACACGCAAAAGCGACACAACGTAAAAAGGTGCATCCTTGTACACCCCTCGCTTCAAACCCACAGTGAGCCGCTCCACTGAAGGTCACCTTCAGTCCATTCAATCCACCCGCTCCGCGACGCGACATGTGCTGGCCAAGACGTGAGCCCGTTAGACGTGGTCTACCGGGCTGGTCCCCCATGTGGATGTATTATGACTGGGGGGGGATAATCTCCTATAGTCCGCATCTCCAGTGTGTGGACTCGACCCCGACCCGACGTGACGGTTGACGGCTAGCTTGCTAGCTAGCGTTAGCAAACTACAAACACCGAGCCAAGCTAAAGTCATTCTGGTGGTTAGCTTAGGTAACAGTTAGGACTTCAGAGACACATAAGACCAGTCTACCAGGTTGGTTTTGTGGTTTGATGAACAACGTATTGAGGACCCCCCCAAAAAAATGATTAACGCTGTTGAACTTAATTAAACTGAATTAAAACGAATTACTGTCGTGACGTTTCGTCTACAGTACCTTTCAGTTGTGGTTAGCCTACTAACGGCAGCTGCACAACGTAAAGTGTATACAAGTCCAGGTGGACTAGCAAGTTAGTCCACACAGCACTTAATGCATTGTTACACAAGTATAGTAACAAGATATACGACAAGCCGCATACTTGACACTGTGAGGGGTTACTTCTGCCAGGAGGGATGCTGATCACGAGATGCCGCCACTGTATCCTTCATCAAGCTCGTTAGTTTTAAGTGATAAGCAACGACAGCTAAGTGACCTTACCGCAAGCGCACGGGTCCTTCAGTGTCGCCTTGGTGGTTTCTCTACTGTCCTGGTTGCCATTCTGTTCATTTGCAATGTCACCTGGACTACAAGCAGGCACGGTCGCCGGGATGTCGTCCGTCTTGCTAACCATGTTAGGCGCTCAGTTAATCAGCAAGATGTGTGTGGGGGGGAAAATGCTGCAAAAACCTGTTTGGAAATCGCGACACGTCTGCGCAGGAGTCTCCCCAACGGCTAGCCAGCTACATGCAAAGGGTATGAGCTTAGCTTACAAAAAACAAGTCCGAGGACAGCGCTGTACATGGCAATCACACGTGGTTTCTCTCCTCCTCTTGACCCTTTTGCCTTTGCTTTCCTTCCAACCACATAGACGGCGGCTACGGAAAGCCAATTACGCCAAATCTCTTTCAGCAAGGACATGCCAAAAAAAAAGTCGAAGCGGCTGCCTGGTGGAAATGTGTTTATAACACTGTCACCATGACCTAGCGTTTATACTTTCAATGGCCTCGGACCCTTTGTGAGGTTTGAAAGGGGTTAGTTTTGAACGAATTATGTGATCATCAATATTATATGGACATATATGGTAACATTGATTTGTTTCACACTTCATGTGCGGAGGCCTTTATCCCAGTGATTCGCATATTTGAGATGCAACTATGTAACCCAAACCACTACCAATGGCAATATTAACAACATAACTGAAAACACGGAGAACCCCCCCCCCCCCCAACTTATTCAGATATAATACAAACCTATAATACAGAATATGAGAATATAATAATTGGAATATACTCTCTATATAGATATAGACAGATATCTATATCTATCTATATACTCGTATTTGACAAATGATTGGTTGCTAAACAGGACACTACAGTATTAATTATTCAAACTAAATAATTCACTCACATCTAACAGCTCTAAGGTTCGCAATAACAAAATCAGACAACAGTCTATACAATTCTGTTTTATTCAAATGATGTGTACAGTATAGTTCGCTATAGGAGGTTAACACAGTATAAGCGGTAATCAAGGTCGATAACATACTCAACAAAAAATACAAACCATATATAACAATCTAAATACATAGGCCTAGTGTGCAAACATATACCAAAACCCAGAAGGTGCCACATAGCACTATTGCTTGGACCAAACAAAAACACTTTACAGTGCCAAAAAGAAAAAGGAATAGTATAACAACACATAGTGATCTCATCCAGGAAAGGCTTATAGGATAAAAGTCCAGCGAAATACTGACAAACAATGTTATAAAATAATTCAACAACAAATTATTAATTAGTTTTAATCACTATTGGGATAAACAGCTTAAGATGGAAGACAATCCTGCTGAACATCAATAGATAATCCTCTCCCTGCGCTGCTCCTTTAATGTCATCTACTACTATGCTCTGACATTTAAAAAAGAAATAAAAGTATTACGCAAAAGGGAAGAGAACAAAAAGACATCTTCATTAAGGCATCACATCATTCCCCTGTGATCACACTTCATTTAGTTCTGGTCAACCTCTTTGGCTCAATGTACAGGCCAAGTGTCTGAGTCAATACGCGCATAATGCAAGCCTGCGTTAAAGGATCATGAAGTTCTGATTGTTGTTCAAGATGAATGGTGCAGTGTCATTGTGAAATGTCATATATTGCTATTACAGTTTTTGTACTGGTTTATAAAAAAAGTGGAAGAATGCACATGGTCAAATGACGCCATTTTTTATTTGGCTGAGATGTGCAGTGGTGTACTATATCTTTTGAAGTTCAACAGTCGGTTGTAAATAGGCCTACCTCTTTGAGGAATAGCAAAATTAACTATGGACAACAATGAAAAACAACTGAGAGCTTTGTATTCTTGCTATTGTTCTCCAAATCTTGAGGAGAAATAGTGCAGTCATGCAAAATGGCTTTTCAGTCAAAGTGAATCTTCAAAGAAACACATTCACGTGTTAACTTATGCAGAAGACCAGAAGTTTTTCATTCAGTGCCTTCAGTATATTAACATGGCAATAAGCCTGACACTTCTATTAATGCAGCATACTCCACTCCTTAACCTTTTCATATGCCTCATAAATGAAGAGCAACGGTGACAGTTAGCATAAGGTACTCAAGTTAATTAATTCCAGGCAATTGAGAAAAGTACAGAAAAATATCAGTTAAAGAATTACAGAATATAAATATAATTCAAACACTATTCACCTTAAAATGTCCATACCTGGCTGCTTAATATTAACCTATTGGTAATTACTAAATACACAATATAAGATGACATTTCTGAAGGACAAAAATATATCATAACTGACGACTCGGATACTAAAATGAGCAATCTTAGTCGCTACCAACAGTTAAAATCTGCCTTAATAAGTTGGCTCAACTCAAGGACATGGACTGAGGATACTGATGCTATCTCTTGGTATATGTATTTGAATATCGGCTCACTCATGAACATGATTTTACATTGTTTTAGTTAGGTTAGTTTGGTTCTATCAATAACTTCTGGTGGGACATTATAGAAAGGTAATCGTCAACATACTAATTTTCATGAGAGTCCTACAAAACTGTTTCTTAGCCATGGTTCACTCTTTTGACCAAAGATATTGGAAAGGTCTCAGGCAAGAAGACCTAGCGCAGTATACTGCTTCTCAATATTCTATAATTATATAATGCTATAATAGTATTCAAAAATAGATCAAATCATTTTACAGCCTCGCACAGCCAGACCATATTCGCTTTGATCAAAAAACCATGCAAGATTTAAAACTGGCTTCGCAGGGCTAATCATTTTGTGCATGAATTAACATCAACTACAAAATATAAACACTCCTAGAAATGACTTCTAATCTAATCAAGGAAACATATTTGTTGATTAAATTATTAATTAAATCAAAATGTCTTGGCAAAATCTTTCATGTATATATCGTATCATTCTGACAACAATATCTGACTGTTTTCCCATTAGTCATACATACATCCATCAATAAATCAAATGTTATGTAAAATATTACCATAATAGCATGCTTTAACTCAAAACAGAGCCTACAAAGTCCATTTGTCATGATCCATTATTCCTGAGATAAAAGATTGCAACAAATACAGTCCCTGGTAGAAGTTGAGCAATCATCTCTGGTCAAAGAAGTGAGACCCAATCGAACTGCTACAGAAACGCCACCGTTACTCCAATATGTATTTGTCTTCAGAACATTACCTAAAAGAAACAGGGTTTTAATAGTTAATACTGCCTCAGGTGTATCTAGCCTTCACTCAGGTTTATTATTGAATATTGGGGTACAAACAACAATTAAATTAAGCACTGTATAGGCCTACAGTGTAGGACTATACTGTATATATCACCAGTGAAAAACTGGTGATAATGAAAACTAACATTTTGAATCATTGTCTGTGAAATAATTTATCCTCAATTCACAGTCAGAGAAGATACAAGGAAAGCCTTCTTGTATTGCCAACAGACAATCCAGTCACCCAATATCAACTTGCACCATAATTAGCAAAAAGAAAATCATTCAGAACATTATTTAAAAGACTAGATATCTAAATGTCAAAAAAGGTTTCACAGCAAAGACAGCCACCAAGGTGCAGACACTTTTCTCAGCTGTGAGCAGGAAGCTGGTGGCTACACTAAAGTTTGTTTTGTCTGGAAGATTGATTTACGGTGTGGTGTCTCTTGAAACGACACAGCTGAATGTGAGCCACACAAGAAGGTGCTTTATTTACCCAAAGTGGCCCATTAAGATCACGTATAACACTACCAAAAAAGTGCTGACCACAAATAAGGCCCAGTGGCATACAAAGTTGTACCTGGTGTTTAACACGTACTTCTATCGACCTCCTTAATAATTAATCATGAAGGAGGTTTAGTTAAACTAGGTTCCACTAAACCTAGTTCAGTATCAGCAAATATTATTTACTTACTAGAAAAGTGGCCCATTACGGCGATGGAAGTGTAATATTTTATTCAATAACTAATTAACACAGGTTTGTGAATGAATTCAGTCAAGATGCAGAATAATCATGAAAAGCATAGCAACGGTCTGAAAAAAAAAGATGAAAAGGTCAGAAATGGTTTGTGATCACATTTCACAGCATTGGTCACATGATCAGCTGCTAGTATTCTGCCTTGGTCTGAGCAGCAGGGGGCGGTATCGATGCAGACATTCTGGGCGCTTCATCCTGGGGCTCCACCAGACCCTCCCCTCCACCCTCCTCCACCTCCGCCCTCTCCAGGCCCAGGGGAGGCAGTCTCTGAGCCGGGGAGTGCCTGGAGCGGACCCTGTGCCGACGCGGGTGAAGGAACAGGGCCGGATCCGGCATGGCCGTCGGCTCCGCCGGGCCCGTTATCATCTCCATGGGAACGCACTCTCTGGCCCGTTCCAACCTGAGCTGCCCTGGGAAGGGCCTGGCTACGCTCCTACGCTTGGGCTTCACCACCGGGGACGCAGCGCACACCAGCGTGGGGAACTGCGGGGAGACGGAGCGAGTGTGTCCTCCGAGGCCTCCGCCACCACCGCCGCCACCGCCGCCGCCGCCGCCGCTCTGTGCGCCCTGGCCGTGGGCTCTGAGCAGCAGGCTCTGCTGCCGCTGCTGCATGCGCTGGTGGTGAAGCTTCTGGCGGGCGGCATGCAGCTGGAAGGAGAGGTACGCCGCCACCTCCGTCTGCTTCTGCAGCTCCGAGTTTAGTACGGTGGAGCGGTGGCTGCGGCGCTTCAGCTCCTCCAGGAAGTGTCTCTCCTTATCTTTGAGGTTGGCTCGGAGGGCGCCCACCACCGCCCCCTTGTGGCCCAGCTCCTGGCGTAGCTCTCCCAGGGCACACTGCTTCTCGGCCACGCTGGCCTTCGCCGCCTGAGAGCGGGCTTCTAGGAGCTCCACTTCTTCCTGCAATTCTGCCAAATACACACACACACACATACACACATACACACACACACACACACACACACACACACGTTAAAGCAGTACTTCAAAGAGCATATCTTAGGCCCATATCTAATATCTAAGGCCCATATATGGAATATGGGCATAGCTCAGATGACCCAGATGATATCAAAATGAGATCTTGGATGGAAGCGGTGCTGTGTGTTCAGTCCTGTCCAAGCCCAACCATTTGGAAAATCACCAATTTGCTTTTAAAGCCTATTGCGGATCATTTCAGGAGCAAGCATATGCCATATATAACCAAATCATACTGCATATGGCCTTTAGTGCATTTAAACAGAGGCAGTAGGCCAAGCGGGTGGAAGAGTTGCCCTTCTCGCTGCATGTGAGGCTCTCGCACCACATCCCTGTGTCCCCAGGTGCTGCTGTCAATTTCCCAAGATACCGTCTCAGATTGTGATACGGCAGACCATCTGTTGGGGTTACTGGTGTGGTTTATGGTGAGTGCAACAGAAATGGTTTCATTAGTTTTTCATAAAAATGTCATGTATACACATGTATGTGCAGACTTATTAAGCCTCAGGGGAAGGTACATCTGTGTGTGGACTTCATAGCAAAAAGGGACATCATGAAGTAGAGTAATATGGCCAAGCTATAGATTAAAAACATCCATGAATAAATTAAGACGCCATGTAATTGATATTAATACGGTTCATGAAAAGGGCATTGTCTGCACGACAACAACGAATGATTTAAAATTGCACACTGCATCAAAACCATTGAAGAAGGTAAAAACCAAATACTGTAGAATAAAACTACAAACACACAGATATCCTCTTTCTCAATAAGACTATGATTCATTTAATCAATTTAACCGTCACATAAACCGTGTGACATTAACCCTGTCGGAGAATCATAAAATCTACCCTAAAGTGTTAAAACTACGACGTGAAACAGGATTGCATTTAAAAATATTCTTTGATATAACATACACTCCCCCTCCACTAACCAAGAGCCTAGGTACGCCAATAAAACAATACACTGTAATAAAAAAAAAAGAAGTAAAAAAACACAACAACCTATTTTTCGAGTCCACAAAAGACAAAAACAACTCACACCAGAACTGCTGATGGCAGCCTCTTCTCGCATATATATTTGGCCATCTGCTCTAAAGCCATTACATAGTATTAGTATTTAGCTGAGACTGTTGTTTATTTATTGCCACAACACCTAATAATAACCGCAGTATACGCTCCAGAAGAGAGAGTGTGAATGAACATCTCGGAAGCAGCGGTACGTCGTTCCTTAGTTTGGCCGCGCTGCAGCTCAGCGAAGGGTAAAGGCAGATTACACCCACAGGAGGCAGCGTCTGGTGGATCAGCCACCCAGAAATAGGTCATGGTGACCGGATAAGAGAGGCCGAGCGGCCGAGCGGCCGGTGGGGAGGGTGCGCTGGGTGGGGGGACGCGGATGGAAACAAACCCAGTTCTGTTCTGTGGCGGTCTGGGGATGGCGGCGGGGGGACTAGGCGAGTGAAATCTATATCCACTTAAAATGTAATATTGTAATTCGGAGATCAATCGAGGCATTAAAGATGACGTACTACAGCAACTGCTCAGCCCACTTTCCCACCCTCCCGTCTCTGTCTCCATCTCTATTTGTTTCCTCTCTTTTTCACGTCAGGTCTCACTGTCTCCCTTTCCTTTTAAATAATCCTCTCTCCTCCACCATTTTCTCTCTCTTTTCTAATCTCTCTGCATGTCAGGATGGTGCCTGCAGTTGCTGGGAGCAGGGACCAATCACCGTGCCTTGCCCGCCACCCCACCCCACCCATGAGCTCATGTCTTCACTAGACACTTCTGATCTGCTAGACATATCTCTGTCTGTCTGTCTGTCTGTCTGTCTGTCTGTCTGTCTGTCTGTCTGTCTGTCTGTCTGTCTGTCTGTCTCGCTCTCTCTCACTCTCTCGCTCTATCTCTCTTTCCATGTCCCTCTCCCTTTTTCTCTAGCGCTCTCTCTCTCTTTATCGCTCCGTCTTTCACGCTCTCGTACCATCCTTCCATGTCTGCATCTCATTGCATCGTTTCTGTGGGGGGGGGGGGGGGGGGGGGGGGGGGGGGGGGGGGGGGGGGGGGGGGG
>JAOPJI010000047.1:9417096-9428265 GCA_027122695.1 Merluccius productus | reverse complement strand
ACACACACACACACACACACACACACACACACACACACACACACACACACACACACACACACACACACACCATTTTTCTTTCAATCTAAAACACAAGTGTGTAGAATTGACAGTGAAAAGGCGGTGCGATCACGTTTGATGAGGGTGGCCTCCTCTTTATGATGCTTGGAGGACATGATAGTGAACTGCCGGCACTGACCACATTTTCCTCGACACAGATAACATGGGAAGCCTAACATACTGGAGCGACCCAACACTTTAAACCACCCACACATCATTATGGCTGACACTTTACTTGAAGAGATGTTTTCACGAGGCCTATAGGTAATTATTAAACAGACAAGATGGACAGAAATGCACGCTTATCACCCTGTTTGACGATAACATGTCCATCCCCGGGGGCCACAGAGCCTTTGTTGGCCAGCTATGTTTCACTATTGATATCAAAGAGACCAGAGGCCAAGCACTTGTTTGTCAGTGACAGGTGGGTGTATGGGGGGGCCACCAGCTTCCCTGGCTGGAGTAAAGCCACGCTAATCCCCCCCCCTCTTGTTGAAGCTGAACATTAACATGAATCAGCATGAGCTGCCTTCGTCCAGCTAAAACCCTGCCAAGTACAGACACCAGGCTAAACGTCAACAACAACACCGGTGGTGGTCAAAAAAGGTGACAGAAACCTCCTGAAGTATTCGCTGTTCGCTGAAGTATAAGTGTTGAGTGAGGATGAAAGGGCCACAGATCCATCATGTCACGGTTAGGAGGAATTTGCATTAACATGATAAGGATAGTACGAAGACTGGTCATAACCATACTAAACACCAGCAGTGTTTCTGTGACTCATTTGAACATGCTCTTGGTGTTTTAAATGTGCTGTCGGTAAGATTCACGGGGTCTGTGTATCTGTGTATCTGTGAGAAAAAAACACATCCCCTCTCTGCAACACTTGAGAAGTGTTGCCTTTCATACACCTGTGACTGACAGGCAAGACAGAATCCCAGAAGCGATCACGGAAGTGATGCCCTGATTGGTCAGGCATTAGCCAGGAGCGGTCTAAAAATCTGCATCGGCTCATACAGAAGCAAGCGCCGTCAACTTCAAATGGATATTCTCACAGCGCATTTCACTCGCTAACAGCTTATGGATGGCTATGCCATTTCTAACAAATAACACTTAAAGAATAGGTCGGAAATCTGACCTACAGCACCTTTAAGTAAAAGAAACCAAAGGCAGAGCTTATACAGGCCTCAAAAGGCCAGATCCCACCTGAATAAAACTAAAAAGGGCTGAAAAACAGTGGTGTGTTGTTGTTTGTTCCCCATCATTGCCTCCCTCTGGACTCAATTAGACTTTCTACCTGAGCGAAGAGACCTTCATATGCAGGGGGGGAGGGGGGTTCAACCATTCTATGCAAATTGATGTATGGATATTTCAAGCCTGGTGACGGTCATACTGTGTGGTTCAACATTCCCCGGGCGCTGATCATAGCAGCCCACTGCTCCTGTAGTAGGATGGGTCAAATGCAGAGAACAAATTTCATACCCAAACATGGGAATGACAAATAAAGACCAAAAGGTCCCTTAACTTAAAAATGTACAGGCTACCTTAACCCAAATGGCGAGTCAGAAAACAGCATGTCCAAACACTGTTTGTAAGCTTACACTGCTGGAAGGATTCAAAGATATGTCAGAACCTGTTGACCCTGTTTAACAGGATGAATGGGGAAAAAAAATGACAAATGGTATGATGAGAAATGTCAGAAACGTCCAGGAAGGGCAATTACCCGCAGGTAAACATAATGTTATCTTCTCTCCTCTAGTATCATGTACTTATGTAAGCTATTTAATCAAAACACGTGAATTTGGGGTTCATGGGGAGTGATGGGTGATCGCTGTTGGTCTGCATATTTAGTACTAGTTCACCACACTACTGTCATTTCCCGAGTATGTCCACATCAACTGTACATAATCTGCAATGATCAGCACTTCAGTCACTTCTGTCAGATGAAAACCAAACCCATCATCCGATAAATTAAATTGATTCCCCCATGAACTAAAAACTATTGCCAGGGACCATTCAGCCAAACCTAATCCGCTTTAAGAAAAAATATCAAATTCTGAGTTAAAAATCATAAGACAAGGAAACCACAGAACGTCATGTTACTCATAATAACATGGAGCAGCTGACCAGACGTGACTAGGACCCAGCCTCATGCTGCCAATCACCGATGTCATTTGCATTTAAGAGGCGGGAAAGCAGAGAACGCACAAGGAGGAGGGGAAACACACCCTGTTTGACTTCTTGTCGTCTCAACACAACAAATCAATAGACTATGGTTGCAAGTTGTGTTGTCAATGAAGTCGTGTGTGTGTGTGTATGTCAATGCTGTATCATCCTTACATTATATGAATACATTTCTTAGTTCTCCTGGTCCAAACACTGTTATACATGTAGATACATGATGATCTTATTAGTGTTTTGCGAGTAGGAATTAACAGGGGAACGAGGGAAACGGAGAAAGAAAAAGGGGAAGTTGGAAGATAATGGGCTAGTCACTATGGAGATCTGTTCCCATCTGGTCATAGGCCGGTCAGATGTGGGGTGAGGAGCATCAGGGAGGGGCTTACATGGGACTATGGGAAAACTAAATGGGACGAATACAAAATGCTACGGCAAGGGTTTACTGGAGATGCATATAAGCTCATGAATGCATGACCAATCACTCAGGTTCATGAGCATATATACATACCCAAAAAAATGCAAAACGTCTGATAGTATACACACAGACGCAGGCGAGATACTCTATGTGCTGTTGTACGGCGTTGGCGGTCACGGCCACCGTCATGAGACCTGCGTTAGCCTCAGTCCGCGTCCAGAGAACAGCCAGCTGTCAGCTGACCATGGCCACACCACTGTGGTATTTCATGGATGGACATCCGTTGTGCTTTGACAGACAGTCACTGAAATAATCTCACTATGATAAATGACGCACGCATACACACACACACACCACAGGATTGCTTATATGATACAAATCAATATCCAGAATCATTTGTGATAATACTATAATCAGAATAAGTACTCCCACAGATAATACAGAAATTGTACTGTTATTATTTACTATGAATGCATTACTTATCGAGCCATTTTCTTCTCATTCAGCGCAGGGCTGAACAATTAAATCGAGACATCATCGATTCACCGATAGTGAATCATAACCCAGTCGCAATATCCATGTACTGTACGTTCACAAGCACCTCCTCAGCTCAGCGAGGATGCGTAGGTGCTTTGGAATTTCCATAGTGACCCGGGAATTCAGCAAACAGCCATTACTCCTCCCCTGCCCCACCTAACTTCACGTCAAACTAGTTTCCCCACCTAAAGCTGGACTGACTCTTTCAGCAGACATTTGTCAGAAAGTTACACAATAAGGGGGGGGGGTGGGGGGGGTGTGTTCATAAAATAAAATCAATCACACCAAGCCAAACAACACTAAATCCTACAAATACCAGCGGAGGAGGAGAGGAAATGTGGTTGGTGTGTTGACATGTGTAGAGGCATAACACAGGGAGTGGAGGGAGAGGAAATATGGAGCAAAGGGGGGATGGGGGAGATGTTTGGAGGAGATAGGGAGCATGGGGGGGGGGGGAACTGAAGGGGAGACACGGGCTGTTAGATGGATTGAGGAGGCTGAGGAGGGTACACATATCCTCACCAACCATCTGAGGGGGTGTGTGTGTGTGTGTGTGTGTGTGTGTGTGTGTGTGTGTGTGTGTGTGTGTGTGTACACACACACACACGGCACTTATTTCCGTAGGCTGTGGTTCATGTGGAGACCAGATGTCTGTCATCATGTCTGGAAATCTACACTGGATGAGGGTTCCCCTCCAACACGAACGCACACACGCACCACCGCACGCTGTACTGAATGTGGGCGGAGGCTGTGGTCACATTAGCCTGTGCCATTTTACTAGACCTAGTGTATGTAAATATGTGCATGTAATGCATGTGCATGCTCCCTCTAAAGCAGGATGTGAAGCAGGGAAAACCTTCCCTTTGAGATTTAAAATGTAAATACACATCACATAATGGGGTTAATCAGTGCAAGGGCGGCACTTCTGTCTACAGCTTGTGGTCGGGGAATACAATCGCAATACACTCCATGACAACATAACAGCCAGTCTACGCTATGCTGAATTATGTTAGTTAACGGAAAGTTAACCCTCGAGGGGAAAAAAAACTCCATTAGGTTTATTGAGGAGGAGCCTCCGGCGTACAGTATATGGAAAGACTCCTGAACTCCCCTTAAGTCAACTGGCAAATCCTGGCAGCCCCAAAGAAGATGACCTCAGGGCTGAAAGGGATAATCAGACTTATGGTAAGCGGTGGTGGTTGAAACAGTGAAGAGAGAAGGTGCAGCAAAGCAAAGGGAAGACGAGGAGACCGGAGATTCAGGTTCTTTTAATCTATATTTATCTAGATATCTATATCGCTATCTCTCTCTCGCTCTCTCTCTCTATATATATATGAATAAAACAAATATATGTTCTTCATTTGCCGACTATTCCTTTGAAGCCATGCATAAAACAGCCACATGTTTAAGTAGTCGGGCAGATAGGACAAAAGGAAGACCACAGCAGATGTGATTGGAAACAGCATGCCTCCTCCTCCGCCAACACCCTCGTGACGTTCCTGACATCAGCCCATCAGAAGACCCGTTAGTTGCCTCAACTTTCATAAACTCAATTCCACCAAATGAGAAAAGGCTGAATGGAATTTGTGGAGGGAGAAAAACATAAGACATATTTATTATCTCAATTTTATCTCTATGGCGAAATGCTAGTGCTTCCTACCTCTCCTCACACATTGGGGTTTGTATTCCGGGCAGCGCCTCTCCACTGACTACTGGATTAGAAACTCACTATTTCCAAGCACGGATTGGAAGATTAACTTGCCATGTTTTTTCCGTTCAATTTTAAGCACCAGCGAAGAAAAAGAATAAACACCCGGCGACTAGCGTTTCTGCTCAACAACGCACAAGGACAATATTTAGTACTTTATTAACCCAATCTACACTTTTCCAACAAGCTGTGTTTGACAGCTCCTTAGTCCCGCATGTAAAATTAACTCATTTGGAAAATATCCATTTAAATGTCTTCACCGCCATGACGGCGTCCGGTGTCTGACAGATATAGAATGGCTTCCTGTTCACAGGTTAAAGGTCATGAGTCAACAGAGGATACCGGCGCCCCGAATGGTCAGCCTCACTTGGGCCGCATGTGAAAATAGTCGCATGGATGTGATGTCTTTCTTTGACACTAGCAGACTGCAACTCTGCATTAAGTATAAAAGGGAAAAATAATTTGCCATGGAATGGAAAGAATTTGTTATTCCCCTCGTCCAGCAAGTCCCGGAGTAACGGCTTATTTTACAGCATGTGCCTTTTCCAGAGTACAATAATAACCTTAGAGACGAGAATCCATTTGAATGAGGTCAGCGAGGCACAGGAAGAAAAAAAAAGTCTAGAAAAACACTGGGGTGACAGAAGAGGAACAACAAGATTAGCGATATAGTGAAGGGTGAATCCGTTTTAACAACTTTGGCAGCCGCTTTTGTTTTGTGGTTATAGATCACAAACATCAATTCCTTTCACCGAATATTATTTTTCTTTCCTTCAGAAACCGCAACCAGAAGCTAATCTCCCAAAACTGCTTGGCGTTCTTGTGGTCATACGGTACACCGCAGCCGCGTGTCCCTGTGGAAATGGAAGAACATGAAGCAGTAGAAGACCTTTGTGTGTCAATCAGACGTGAAGCGATACAAACAATAGGGTCTGTGTCAGCTTCGTCAGTAATGTATTCATACAGCACACGCAGAATTATGTACAAGAGGGGAATGGAAATAACATGTGGACCAGTTTGAATGAATGGTTCACTTTTTGTTCTTTTATGAGCATGATCTACGATTTTCCATATTGCTGGAAGGCAAAGGCCGCATGTGGCTTTATCGAGCAAAGGCATATGTCAAATGGCATGTATTCCACTTTAAAAAGGAACACACAACTCCCCCAACACTCGTATGATTGATCATCCTTTAAAGAGTTCACCCCACCATGAGTAATAACAATGACTTATGAAGCACATTAAAAGCAAATACAAGCATTTCCTCTTTCCTCTCCCCCCTCAGCGAAGAAATCCAAATTCATCTTTGTTTGCCATTAATGCGACAAAAAAAACAGAAGGGAGACTAAATCCGTAAATGCAGAGCTGCATCAGTGGTAAAGGAAGAAGAGAAAAAAAAAGTAAAAACTGGCAGAGACCCTGTTGTTGTGGGGGAGCCAGACCAGCTGACCCAGTGTGGGGGGGGAGAGAAAGGGAAGAAAAGCGGAGGTCCTCTCCGTTTTCCCCCCAAAGTGTGTTGACCATCTGAGGGCCGGTGGCCAAGTTGGGGCTCCTTCTTACTTCGCTCCCAGAAAGAGAAGGTGAAAACATCCCCACCGCCACTCTAACTGAATCTACTGCAGTAAGACTCGCTACTACTGCGGTAAGACTCACTACTACTGCAGTGAGAGTCAGTACTACTGCAGTAAGACTCACTACTACTGCTGTGAGAGTCAGTACTACTGCTGTAAGACTCACTACTACTGCTGTGAGAGTCAGTACTACTGCAGTGAGAGTCAGTACTACTGCAGTGAGAATCAGTGCTACTGCAGTGAGAGTCAGTGCTACTGCAGTGAGAGTCAGTACTACTGCAGTGAGTTACTACTACTTCTGAGTGAGTCACTATACTACTGCTGTGTGAGTCACTACTACTGCTGTGTGAGTCACTATACTACTGCTGTGTGAGTCACTATACTACTGCTGTGTGTGAGTCACTATACTACTGCTGCTTCAAATAAATCTAAATCTGTTGACATAAATAACAGCGGAAAGTGTGCTTCGAAAGGCAACAGTATTAATACCTGTGCCATACCAGTGTGTCTAATATGACTGCTTTATATTCATTGAGTGGGTGATCAGTCATGGTCAGTCAAGTCAGTCAAGTGTATACATTATAACCACCCGTGATGCAACGTGCCCACGCACACTCGTGAAAGCAGTGAAACATCACCCGTGGGTCGCAAGCCCATCTCTAATGTTTCCGTCTTGAACCGCGAACACAGAGACTAAGGAAGACGACCGGTTCTCCTTTACCTAAAAACAACAAGGAACCAATAAAATGTGACACGATGTCACAGAGATGAACTGCTGCTGCTGGAAAGGTGCATTAGGTCTACATGGGAATGTTATATTGTTGTGATTTAGTCAGGACGTTGAGAGATGGGAATGTGTGTCATTGTTGTGTCACCGGAGAGTGGAATGTGATTATGTTAAACGTCTACCTGGCTGTAAGGAAGGCTTAGTACAAAAACTGACAAATATCCTGACTTTTCTCTTTTTTTTGGTTAATGATAAACTGATGGAGGATTGGCAAACAAAAAACCCCCCCCCCCCCCCCCCCAAAGACTTCACATGGCCATTGTGCTTGCTCGGTCTTCAGCTCTGTGCACAATCACTTACCACCACATGATGAAAGAGAAGCTCCCAGGACTGACTGAGCTTCTGGTGCAGCACCATATCAAAGAAGTCATAGATGAAGTAACCTGTGGAGACAGCCGGTGTTTAGTCAGTTTTGGCCTCGTTATTTAGGCTTCTGATGCGCTACCGCGTGAACCCCCCATGCAAGTCGGCCTCCTAATAGGTCGAGAGCAGCCTCTGCACAACATCAAGCGCGTGGGTGCGGGACCCCACCTCTATGACGACAACACCGAGAACGCCGACCAAGATGTGGCTTTGGCGAGAAGCTATTTATACAACGCCCGCCTGCCCCCCACACAGCTATCGGCTGTAGCCATGGTAACCGCTTTTCAGCACGATGGAAAAATAATGAGGCGGGTAGCAGAATGAATGGCGGGGCGGGGGCCCTTTTAGTGAATATGATCAACATATCCATCTGCCAATGGCGCTCAATGCGGGAAATATAGGCCTCGTGTGCATTTAATGGACGTTGTTTTTGTGGTGTTTTTAACTCTTTGGTGGTAAATCATGGCAAAAACATTTGCTGCTATGCAAGGCTTTTTCTGTATTTCTACATTTATATGGTCTTTCATTTCGAACATATATACATACATACATCATTCATTTATATTACAACAAATTGATCAAGCCCATGCATTCCTTTTTACACTTCGTTCCATTTCGCAAAACAGCCTCACATAGTCCCCACCACAGGCATGGGAACAATTGTCATCATGTAAGGTAGCAATCCAAGGAGCGATCTCATCCCCCGTGCCGACGGGATTCTGTTCTGAGATTGACATTTGACGATAGTAGCCTAACTAAGAAACTAGCCGACCCTTATCGTTATCGACAGGACAATTGTCCTTGGTTTGGTTTGTGCAGGTCGTTTAAATGCGACTTGAAGCCATAATTGCACCTGAAAGAAAAACATGAATCAACTTAAGGGGTGAGGCCAATTTAAAATAGTTTCCAGTCATGAAGATCTTTGGGAATAATGGTTCAATGGAAGTTGTCTCATTCGTTCTGTCAAGCCTGTCCGTTGTCTGAGGCTGGCGCTGTGCCTAAAGTGCATAATGACCGTCCCAATGCAAATGCACAGTTTGAAGCCTGGCACAGTCATGAGGCTGAATGAGAGCTGAATGGCTGTGTGTACAATAGACCTCGAAATCTGCTGTGACCCCCAGAATCAGACCATACTGGTGTTGGTGGGGACCAGAGAGGGACCTAACGGAAGCGGTTCCACTCGTAATGTGCGGTGTAGGGTGGTGTAGGGTGGGGTGCACGACTTCCCTCCATAGCCAACGGCGGGTTGCATCAGACGGGGCGCATAAATCATCTGAGATCATGTACTCGGTGGCCGCACCGGGGTGGGGACAGTGGGATGTGGGCAATGCATGGGGCTAGGTTGGTGCCCGGGACGAAAACAAGAATGCCCTCCATTGACCGCTGTGCCAGCCCGCGGGACGCGTGGGCGGGACTGGGCTGGGAATGAGAGATATTCGGAAAATTGTGGGGGAGCCCGTGTTGACCGGCACTGATCCAGAGGAGAAGGGAGGACTCACAGGAGCTGACCGTTGTGTAGGGAGTGGTGCGAAGGAGGACAGGAAGACTTGCCGTTCAAACTTGTTACCGTGACTACTCATTTCAGATTCACACTTCAATGTCGTAAAGCAGCGACACCAGCCAAACAGACACCTTGAGTCAAGCCAACTTGACTCCAAAACAAACAACCAAAAGTTGAATTGGCTGCACATAAAACTAAGACAAGTGAAATGAGTTTTCAGTGGTTAGAGGACAGAGGGAGTGCACATATTTTTGAAGATATGCGTCCACCACATATACGACTACACATTTTGATTGATTTATATTGTGTGTCAGGGTTGACTTTTGCAAACAGATTGCACCACACGAATGTGTTGAAGGATTTTTTCTGTTTGTTTTTGAACTCTCTCATTAGCCTACAGAAAGTAGTTTAGTCTCATCTGAACCCAGCCAGGTCAGATGAGACTACATATAGGACTTCGGACTTCACTAAGAGGGGTTTTTAACTCACCAATAGAAAACGAGACCAGCGCGTGTGAAAACACAGAATGGGTCGCTATCAAATCTTCAGCCATCTGTGGGTGAAGGAAAAAGCTGGAAAATATAGAAAGCAATTTTCATTTAAATAACGGTGTCTTTCTTAAATCAGTGATATTAAAAATAATACAAAATAAAATAAAATAAATAAAATAAACAAAAAAAACAGTACAGAGCCAAAATAAATAAAATAAACACTTACCAAAGTACTGCCCATATGCCAGTGATGACACTGTGGACAAACGACGTGGAGATATTTCTCCATCTCCATGCATTTTTGCAGGCGGACTCCGGCATGGGGAGGCGGCCCACGGCGCCGTTCACCGACCTGAACAACCCCACGGAGCCCGCGGTGGTGGCCAGCACCCAGCCTAGCTCCATGGCGGACTGGGGGGGGGGGTCTAGGGTGGTGGGTGGAGGTGGAGGTGGAGGATCTGCGGGTCCAGAAGTCCGGGTACCCCCTCACAACAACAAAAAAAAACCAACAAAACAAAAAAAACCCAAACAAACCCCAATGAACCAAGGACCACGACAGACGAAAACCCTGAAGAAAGAGAGAGAGAGAGAGAGAGAGAGAGAGAGAGAGAGAGAGAGAGAGAGAGAGAGAGAGAAAAAAAGAGGGTCAAAAACAAAAAGGGTCAAAATAGTGGAGCCTAATATTATCACCTCACGTCACATGGCGCAACGCATGGCTGTTATTCCGCGGGTTGTTATTTCCTATAGGCTTGTGGTCCCTAAACACACAAGAAGGCGTGATGTGATGATGGGTCGGATCCGTCCAACTAACTCACTCACCGATTTACACTGATGGTCCCAAAAAAACACGATGTGCGGTATCGTATCGTATTGGACGGCGAGGTTTTTAACCGCGTGGGTGAGGATGAGGAGGATGAGGAGGTAGGTCACTTATGAAAAGCTCATACCTTGCTTGTGTAACTTTCGCAAGCCAAACAACAGATAGCCTACTCCCCGCCCCACTACTACGAGGGGGGCGGGTCCACACACACCCCCCACCCACGCACACACACACACACACACCCCTTGTTCCCATTCATAGTCTTATTGGCCTCCTCCTCCCCACAGGCGGTCCTCCTCACGACTGGCCCTGTCTCATGGGAGAGGTGGTGTCACAAATCAAAGTAGTACCATTTTAGTATTTCAGGGCTTCATGTCATACCAGAGGGATGGGTCATACATGTGGTGTGTCCACCATGGCTACACACACATCACAACAACAACACAAAGCAACAGATGAGACACCACGTTTAGTAGTACAGCAGCGACACCGTGTGGTTAGCAAACGACATCCAATGTGTGTTTCTATTTTTGTCTTTTCTTTTTTTTCTTTCTCTTTAAAAAAAAATTCACATTCCAATTATTCACAATATAAATATAATCCATAGGCTACTGTGAATAATTGGCCCCATTACGCACACACCGACATACTCCTACCGCCAGTGGTGTAGTCTAGGTTTTTGTAGTGGGTATACTGTGATGATTCCCTATTAGCCTCTTCGACACCCATCCTAAAAAC
>JAOPJI010000047.1:9401390-9414751 GCA_027122695.1 Merluccius productus | reverse complement strand
TTTTTAAAAAAAATTCCTGGGTTGGGGGGGGAAATTGGGGGGAAAACCGCTGTGTTGTGGCCCCCCCCCCCCCCCCCCCCTGTAATGTAATGACGGCTATTGGTCACATGTATTGGTCGCCTCCACGCTGCGGTAGATAAGCGGCTCCTCAGGAAACCTTCTCGTCTTCTCGTCTTCTCCTCCGTGATGGCAGCAGCAGCAGTAGCAGCCATCAGCGCAGCCTTCATGCGCGCAGTCGGGTTAGCAGAGCAAGGAGAAGTGACCGCGCTGCTCTGCCAGGAAGCCGACCTACAAGATGGACAGTAAAACAAAAAAATACATTTATTGATGAGCCTACCTTCTTCTACCTAAGTGCATGTTGTTGTTCATTGTTCACTCTGCGTTTGTGCAAACTTTCCTTTTTTATGTGCCCGTTCGTCCAGGATGAGGGAAGTAGCGGTGGAGGACCACAAAGTGCTGCTGGTCCGCGCCGACGGCCGGTACAGCGCCATGGGGAGCCGCTGCCCCCATTATAATGCTCCTCTGGTCAAAGGTAAAGGATGGCCTGATCCCTTTGGTTATATTGGAGGTCCTGAACCAAATTTTGCGGGGGCATGTGCCACCCCAGGCCCCTGCTGTGGACACACCCCTGTTTAATTGTGTAATGATCTTAAATAATTTAATGAGTTTGTCTAATTAAAGCAGTGTTTGCAATACCTCTTTGTGAAGTAGTTACCGATGCAATATATGCTGTTGGGAACTATTAGTTGATCACCACCATAGGGAAACTCAGTTATTGCTTGCCTTCTCCAGAGAGCGCCGAAAGCTATAGGATAACATACATCTAATTGGATTCCACTCTATTGCTTTTATATGTATATCGTGTTTAAGCCACATAGTGTGTGCATGCCATTTGATGTGGGATCCAGAGAAGACGTAATCAAGGCCATGTAAAAGATTGCGTGACCTTTTTTTACATGCCACCCTAACTAATGTTATGATATGACATTCTTTTATCTGGTAACTCAGGAGCCTTGCTGGGCAACAAAGTGAGATGTCCCTTTCACGGTGCTTGCTTCAATGTCACGACTGGAGATATAGAGGAGTTTCCAGGTCTGGACTGTTTGCCCTCTTACAAGGTAATGCCCATTGTCACGATGCACATGTTATTATATAATACTGTCTGTAGGACAGGGTAGTGGAATAGAATATGAAAATATTTGTTTAGTAAAATGTTGAACTATGAGTATGAGAACTAAGTTAAAGAGACAGTAAAATAAATGGTCTTGCATGTAACAAGAGCTCTGTGAAAATGGTTGAGGTTTGGCTGATAAGACAAAATATGAGCACGGGGCGTAAATGTATTTATCTTCAAGAAACATCCGAAGACCCACCTCTTAGCTGTTGAATTCAGACCATATACTGTATTTCTTTCCTTACTTCTTTTTAAATCTACAAACCTCCTGAATGCTGTAGCTAATTTGAACTCAATTGTTGAAACGTTTTCGAATTTGTGCATGCTTGATTGTTGCCTCACCTCGCTAATCGCTTTGAATAAAAGTATCTAAATGTGGCTGAATAACAACATTGGTATAAATGTGTATTTAAGTCATTTGTACATATTTGACAGGTCAAAGTTAAGGATGGCAACGTGTACATGTCATATGACAGAAAGGTAATTGAAGGCCAAAAAAATGATTTCAGCAGTTTTTTGAAAACTTCTTTAAAACCACTATTTTTTCTCCACTATTTCTAAATAATTGTTGTTGTTGATGTAATTTACTTCCCCATAGTCTCTGAAGCTTAGCAGGCGGGTGAAAGAAATGAGCAGTAGAGAACTGGAGGTCAACCACACCACCCTGCTCATAGGAGGAGGTAATGTATCCCCTTCTGAGACCACCGCAGCAAAATACACATGACTTCAGCACATGAAGTCAATGCATATGATTTATGTCCAGGCCCTGCCGCCCTTGTGTGTGCCGAGACGCTGAGACAAAACTTTTACAAGGGTCGAATCGTCATAGTAACCAAAGATGCCCTGCCCCCGTTTGACAAGCCCAAACTGAGCAAGGTAAATGACCCAGTCAGAACAGATTAGAAATATATTGTATGTAATATATATAATCATCTACCAAACCAAAGATCTGAATGTTTTGCAGGCAATGAACTCGGACAGCAGCAAAATTCTCCTGCGTACTGAGGACTTCTTCAAACAGTATGGGATAGAGGTGTGGACAGAAAAAGAGGTAGGAGAGAGAGAGAGACATTTACTTAATGTCGTTTGCTTAAAGGATAAGTTTGCTATTCCTGTTCCACAGTTGATTACCATTACACTAAGACTGCCAACAGGCTCCAGAGAGGTGATTGCCTTTTGACGTGACCTATCATAAGTAAACAATTTGTAACTGAAAATTATTGAGACTTGAGAGAGTTGCTAAAAGTTTCTGAGAGTGTTACCCAAGTAATCTTAAATACAGATTTGGTTAATTGATTGAAGTACCCTACTACCCCAATGCCAGATTTGCCTGATTATTACAGGTAGACATGTAAGCAAGTAAAATCCAACACTAGGTACGGATCACAGTTCAGCTGTTTTTCATGCAGCACTGCACCATCCCAACATAGTGCAGACGTTTACTGATTGGAGGTAGTGCTTAGTTTATGAAAAAAACATACTGAGACATGTATCAATACACCTGGAAAAAAAAAAACAATCTTCTCAAATGATCGACAGATTGCCTCATTGACTACCCCAGCTAGGTTGCTGGGGTACAGGACAGGAAAGTACAGGAAGACAATACTGAATCAACTTGTGAAGTAATAGTGTAGAATCATGCCAGACAATCTGTGAATAGAATAAAATAGCAAACTTATCCTTTAAGAAGTATACCTTGCATGCTACCTTACTATCGACGTGGACATGGTCAAAGGGAATGTGTGTGTGTGTTTCAGGTCGTGTCGGTAGAGCCGATAGATAAGGTGGTGAAGCTGAGTGACGATACAGTGCAGCCTTACGACCAGCTGCTCGTCTCAACTGGCTGTAGGTTAGACTGCATATTCCTTCCATCTACCTGTAAACTGTGCCAGGCTACATTATCAGGTCATCATCTTTCTGCCACCTCTGGCTAGTCATTTGATTAAATAAAGCAGTTCAGTAATTAGTATTGCCTTAACACTCTTATCTCCCCGCTGCGCTTAGGGCGCGGCCGCTGGGCTGTCCTGGCCAACACCTGGTGGGAGTCAACCTGCTGCAGACTCACCAGGATGCCCAGGAGATCTGCCGCTCCTGTCAGGGTCGAAAGGCAGTCATCATTGGCGCGTCCTTCATAGGTCACTGAATAGTGATAGAAGGGATAGACTTCATGTTGTGAAAATATTGTTTTCATTGTCGCCTAATGAATACATTAATTATTTGGGTTTCATAAAACCCAAATATTGTTTTTACAAAATATGAATCCATTGCACATCTTGGTTTGGTACTATTTATTAGTAAAGTTTATGTTATAAGCTTATTTTTTAATAATCAGCTTTAATGTGTATAAGAATGAAGAAGAGACCATATGTGTCTATAATTAAAATCCATGAAAAGGTAACCTCCTCCAAAATGTTTTTCCTGTATATCTTCTTCCCCAGGCATGGAGGTGGCTTCCTACCTATCAACTAAAGCTGCCAGCGTGGCCATGGTTGGCACCACTGAATATCCTTTTGAAAAGTCACTGGGCCCAGAAATTGGGAAGATGACTATGCGTGTAAGAACCAAATTGATTATTTTAATCTGGTATTGCTGCCCCATTGTGGTGAATTTATTATAGATAACACAACCTCCCCTGTTTTTATAGCTGTTGGAGGAATCCAAAGTCAAGTTCTACATGAAGGACAGAGTTCTTGAGATCAGGGGAGAAGATGGCAAAGTAAGACACAACAGCGCCATCTATGGACTCTGATAGTAAAAACTTCTACTGCTTTCGGCTGTACTGATTGAAAAAAATATCTTCTCAGGTTAAAGAGGTGGTGCTGAAGAGTGGTGCAGTTCTGGAAGCTGATGTGGTTGTTGCAGGAATTGGTAAAATATTAATTGCCACTATTTAAATAATACAGGTTTAAGCTTGCCAATGGCTTGTAGACATTCCATATTCCGTATTCACACATTTATGGTGTGCAGGTGTCATCCCTAATTCTGACTTCTTGATGGGAAGCCAAGTACAGATAGATTCCAGAAAGGCTGTGATCATTGATAAGGTATGTAATCTGTAGTGTGTGCATTTTAACAGTAAACAAAACATCATGAATTGCAAATAATATAGAAGAGAAGAGAGGGTGGTACTTTTTGAAAGCTCTTTGTTTGTGCATCTATCAACACTGCTTTGAGTCTCTTAATAAGGTGATTATTAACATGGCATATACTGAACGTTACAGTCGGAGGCGTGTGTTGTGTGTTGAGCTATGCATGGAATACTGATTATTGAATGCACTCTGTTTCCAGTTCATGAAGACCAATGTACCAGACATTTATGGTGCTGGTGATGTCACCTCCTTCCCCCTTACTATCCGTAAAGGCCAGAGGGTCAACATTTGCCACTGGCAGATGGCACAGGCCCATGGTAACACGTCATTACCATTCCAGAAACTATATATATATATATACATATATATATACATATATATATAAGAAGCTGACATGGACGTCTTGTCCTCAGGCAGCATCTAAAGAGCAGTAAGCTTTTAGTGTAAGCGATGTGACATCAGGGATTGATTGATTCCACTTGTCTCTTCACACAGGAAGAGCTGCCGCCTTAAACATGCTCAACAAACCCACCGAGATCGATTCTGTTCCGTTCTTCTGGACTGTGTTGCTAGGAAAGAGTATCCGATACACAGGTGATACATCTTGAGGAATGTTGCACCCTTATAGATTTTAATTCAAATTGATGAGTCATGAACAGTTGTGCTTCATTTACATATTTTAGGTTATGGGGAAGGATACACAGAAATCATATTCAAAGGCAAAGTGGAGGAAGGAAAGTTCCTGGCATTTTACATCAGGTGAGCATCTGTACTATACTACTTTATATTGAAGTTGAATGTAGACAGTGTAACTGACTGTGTTGTTATTGTGTTGTGTTTACAGGGAGGAGGTGGTGGTAGCAGCAGCCAGCCTCATGTTTGACCCTGCTGTGGCTCGGATCGCAGGACTCATGGCCTCAGGGCTGCTTATCACAAAGACACAGGCGCAGTGAGTATCTACTGTGTGTGTGTGTGTGTGTGTGTGTGTGTGTGTAGGGGGGGGGCTGTGTCCCTGGACAAGATCTTCAAAATAAATGTAATAACTGTTGTTTATTACATTAAATATAATCTGCCCCCTGTATTTTTTTTCAGATCTGATGACCTGAGCTGGTTGAAAATGTAGTGCGTGGTCCAGGAACAAGGATGGACTTAAACCATGAACTATATCAGGGATGTCTCAACTGCTATGAATATAATAATTGTAATTCATAAATCATTTCATTAATTTCCTCTTTAATAAGGTTTACTCTTGTGCAGTGAGTCATGGCTGTAAGGCTGCATATCAGTTGAACTCAGTAAGTGGCTACCAACTATTGAATAGAGAGGCAACTTTAATCGGCTTAAATAATTTCTCTAAAGTTAATTTGATACATTTTTAACTAACTAAATTAGATTTAATATTATATTCATGCTATATATTAGTATAATCCTGAATTCCCCATCGAGGATTAATAAAGTACATCTACAACATAATGTCAAAGTTTACATTTACCGTCACAATTTGTTAGAATGCATGAATCCAAGTGCCAAGACTGACACAGGAGGCAAGGTTTGAAAAACTATAGTAAATGTTTAAGAAATAAACATTGCAACTCAATCTAGGAGACAAATAATGTAAGGGGCTAATCATCTGAAACATAGGGGACAAAAATTGAGTTTTCAATCCGTCTATGCAATCTATATTTTAAAGATATAGCATACGTGTAAATGGAGTTGTTTTTTTAATTTGGCAGGTAAATGGGTGTGACTGCATTCATATTGACCTATAGTATTTTCTTATTGTTGGTTGGTTGCCTTGAATTCCTCCTTGAGCGAGAAATAAAGTATTTTGGATTTTTTGATTGATCGATATAGAGTACGAAATGTTCATAATTATGGAAATGTGTTTGAATATGTATGTAAAATAATGTATCAAAAATGATTTTGATGTATGTCTTATCAAGTATGCAATGTAATAAAGACTTGTTCTCATCAATATATTTTATAAATCTTTCCACCCGGGTGTAATTTTCAAAATAATGTGTTGGGTATGTGTTTGTTAGCCTACATGAAATGCTTTCAATATGCTGATGATTAAAAGTATTGTCAGTCACCAGCATATTAGCACTATAATATATCCATTAAAAAATTCAGTTGGACTCATGGCTTCAAAGAGATATTAACATTTTCTGAAGAATTCTGCTCAGAAAAATGCTTCACTTACAAAAAATGGATAATCCAAAATTAATTAATTTGGAAAGATAGACAAATGCATACTAAAATTGGTCTGATTTAATGTTCAATTGCTGAAGATGTTTTCCAGTAAGTTATCTTGTCTTGGACTATCATAATGGATGTTTTTTTCCTAGACAAGAATGAATACGATTTTAGGAAAATAGTATGCCTTTATTTCTAAAAAAGTTGCCATTATGAACTTTGAACCCTTGTTTCCGGGTTATTCATCCGGGTATTTGCGCTTTTGCGCTCGTCCCGCGTACGCGTATCTTTCTACGTAGCCCGTTGGATCCGGGCAGCGAGGCGGTGCTTTTTGCGGCGTAGTCGTCGTACGTGAATTCACGTAGCGGTTGATAGCGTACATCGTGTTGGCGGTGTCGTTCACCGAGCGTGCTGCCGTTAACCAACACAACCCCCGGAGAAGTCGACTCAATTGTGCAAAAAGAAATGTGGTAGTGTGTGAGATCCAGTCTTCGAGGTTGAACATTTGACTTTGAAGGTGAAGTAACGGCGGAGTTATTCAAACATTTCAGAGTTGTTTGTTATTCACGTGTATTGTGTAGTCGGACGGCTATGCTAACGTTAGCATTTAGCCAGGTAGCTTATTTTCCGTTTGGTCTGCGACCTGAAGTTAGCATGTTTACAAAATCCGTTAGTTCGCTACGATGGCGGAATTTGAACACATTAAATAAAAAACGTTGATCGCCCACGCCAAACATTTAACGGTGTAAAATTGGGAGCCTCCGGGCCAGTTTGTGTGTATCCGTGCTTCTTTCACTGAATGGGTTGCTAGCTTACTTGCTACCGGAATCCATTATTGTGCGCGTGTTTGAGCCGGAGGCCACCGGTAGTGGCTCCATCGTCGCTTACATACATTTAATGTTTTCGTATGTATTAGACATCTCTTATGTTATTCATTTATATAGGTATTGTATGAAACGGTATATTAACGAGCTGTTTTTGTATTTTTCTTTTTGTTTGTAGTTGTAAGGGGCCATGGCAGCGCCTTTTCCCTATCGAGGGATCCCCGGAGGAATGCCGCCAGGCATACCCCCTCCAGCCTCTGTCCCAGACTTCATGTCTGAGGAGAAACTGCAAGAAAAAGGTCTGTAGGATTTTTTTGAATGCCCAATTTGTACATACCTAGTGCAATTTGTTGTGGATAAGAATAAAACAAATGTTTTGAAATTGTCGTGCACCTGAAAACTATCCCACAGCACGAAAATGGCAGCAGCTGCAGGCCAAGCGGTACTCCGAGAAGAGGAAGTTTGGCTTTGTGGATGCCCAGAAGGAGGACATGCCTCCCGAGCATGTCCGCAAGATCATCAGGGACCATGGAGACATGACCAACAGGAAGTTCCGCCACGACAAGAGGGTCTACCTTGGGTATGAACATTGACCTGAGCCAGACGTTGAAACAAAATGGATATTTTCATAGGGAACTTGATACATGGCTGCTTTTTTATAATCCTCCGCAACACCCACATTTCCTGTCCTTCCTTGTGCTCTGCAGGGCGTTGAAGTATATGCCCCATGCCGTGCTGAAGCTGCTGGAGAACATGCCCATGCCCTGGGAACAGATTCGAGATGTGCCCGTGCTCTACCACATCACAGGAGCCATCTCTTTTGTCAATGAAATCCCCTGGGTCATCGAGCCTGTCTACATTGCGCAATGGGGGTAAGAGCAGCCTCCGTCCTCAACACCACATCTACACATCTTTGTTTTGTCCAACACAAGAAAGTGCATATGAACGGCCTGGCTAGGTCAATTAGCATCCCTAGATTATAGGGTACTCATTTTGTTCTTATTGGTTTCTTTCTTCCCACCCGGCAGAGCCATGTGGATCATGATGCGTCGCGAGAAGCGAGACCGTCGGCACTTCAAGCGCATGCGTTTCCCGCCGTTTGACGACGAGGAGCCGCCGCTGGACTACGCCGACAACATCCTGGACGTGGAGCCGCTGGAAGCCATCCAGATGGAGCTGGACCCGGAGGAGGACTCCTCCGTTGTGGACTGGTTCTACGAACACCAGCCCCTCAAGGACACCACAAAGTGAGTCTCGCTTCATGCTCTGATAATCTAATTTCTCAGTTTGCTTTTGAAACTGAGGATGACTTCTCTTTCTACATTTGAAAAAATAAATCCACATTTTACTGCGTTCACGCTTGTACATCAATTTCACACTTGTTTGGTATAATTGTAGTGATGTCTCGCTGTGTCTTCAGGTTTGTGAATGGTACCACGTACCGTCGCTGGCAGTTCACCCTCCCCATGATGTCCACCCTCTACCGACTGGCTAACCAGCTGCTCACAGACCTGGTGGATTACAACTACTTCTATCTGTTTGACCTCAAGGCCTTCTTCACTTCCAAGGCTCTTAACATGGCCATCCCTGGAGGACCCAAGTTTGAGCCCCTGGTCAGAGACATTAACCTCCAGTAAGTACATATTGCTACGAATAAACAATACTTTGATATTTATTGTCAACAAATTTTGCAATCCTATTTTTAATAATCTTTTTGTTTAGTGCTGTGTAAGAGACTCTTTGTATATAAATGGAATAACAAATCCATGTTGTTTGTTTTGACATGTTTTTGGTGTATGCATAGAAACTAAACTGTTGTTTAACTGTAACAGGGATGAAGACTGGAATGAGTTCAATGACATCAACAAGATCATCATCAGGCAGCCAATCAGGACGGAGTACAAAATCGCCTTCCCCTACCTATACAACAACCTCCCACATCACGTCCACCTCACCTGGTAAGCAAAAGCATTTGGCTTGTGGTTCCAACAGTAAATGTTTTAGTGTACATGGGAGAGATATGTAAAGAAAATAACATTTCTTCTCTTAATGATCTAAAAGAACCACTTTGTAATTGTAGTGTGGATTTATTATAACTTAAAGTGAACATTTTTAAATCAGCTAATATTGCATGATAACTTGTTGGGGTCAAACAGCATTAACTACCACCAAAATAACCAGAACTGTTGGATCTCCTCTCTTCAGGTACCACACTCCCAATGTGGTGTTCATCAAGACAGAGGACCCAGATTTGCCAGCCTTCTACTTTGACCCCCTGATCAACCCCATCTCACACAGGCACTCTGTCAAGGTAGGCCCACCTGGGTTCCTGAAGGGAGTGGTTGTTCATGAGTGCCAAAGTAAACCCCTCTTACAAAGGCGCACTTGCATTGGTCCGCTTGCCTGTGCGTAAGAACTAGAGGAAAATCAAAACGAATGTTTTTTTTAATTAAATCGCCGGCTACATTTCGGTTGGTTACCTAAACATTCAGACATGCCCTCAAAGTATCATTTATTAAATCTGTATGCTGAACGTTCATTAAATCACCGGCTGCATTCTGATTTGATTACCTAAACATTCAGACATGAGTTGGTGATTTATAATAGGGTTGTGTATGTCTCCTGGCTATCCTTCATGCCATCATGGTAATGTCCTCCCCAGAGTCAAGAGCCTCTGCCTGATGACGATGAGGAGTTTGAACTGCCGGAGTATGTGGAGCCCTTCCTCAAGGACACTCCTCTCTACACGGACCACACCGCCAACGGCATCGCTCTGCTCTGGGCGCCGCGGCCATTCAACTTGCGCTCTGGGCGGACCAGGCGAGCTATTGACATTCCTCTCATCAAGAACTGGTGAGAAAACGACACATAGTGGATGAAATGCCTATGTGGCATGTTCTCCATAGGCAATGTCCTGAAACAACTGTGGTCCATATATATCGACATGGAATAAGTCTGTGGTTTTAAGTTGGCTTTTTGTCACCACACAGGTATCGTGAGCACTGCCCGGCTGGCCAGCCTGTCAAAGTGCGCGTGTCCTACCAGAAACTGCTCAAGTATTATGTGCTCAACGCTCTCAAACACAGACCACCCAAGGCCCAGAAGAAGAGGTGAGCCTCTGAACACCCTGTAGACTTTCGCCATCTGTGTTTTTAACACATTTCTTACCGGCGTGTATTGTTTTTTTTCCCCCCCCCAGGTACCTGTTTCGTTCTTTCAAGGCCACCAAGTTCTTCCAGTCCACCAAGCTGGACTGGGTGGAGGTTGGCCTGCAGGTGTGCAGACAGGGCTACAACATGCTCAATCTGTTGATCCACCGTAAGAACCTCAACTACCTGCATCTGGACTATAACTTTAACCTTAAGCCAGTCAAGACGCTCACCACAAAGGTATGACTTCTTTTTAATACTCTTGGACATCATATCGAATAAAACCCCTCTTACAAAGGCGCACTTGCATTGGTCTGCTTGCCTGTGCGTAAGAACTAGAGGAAAATCCAATTGAATGGTTATTTTATTAAATCGCCGGCTAAATTTCGGTTGGTTATCTAAACATTCAGACATGCGCTCAAAGTATCATTTATTAAATCTGTATATATGTAGTGAAGTTAAAGTGTGACACTCAATGAATACTTCTCATTGTTCCCAACCTCCCATTGTGTATTGGGATAAAATCATTGGTTCTTCTTTTGACACAATTGGTAGAATATTATTTTAAGCATTAGAGCTGTAATTTCTTTCTTTCAAACCATGTTTTGTATGTTTTTGATCAGTGTATATTCACATGGCACCTGGAGAATCACCGGGCGATGTCACATTTGGTTCTGTCTTTTCTTCCTACAGGAGCGTAAGAAGTCCAGGTTCGGAAATGCTTTCCATCTGTGCAGAGAGGTGCTGCGTCTGAGCAAGCTGGTGGTTGACAGCCACGTTCAGTACAGACTGGGAAACGTTGATGCATTCCAGGTCAGTAACGAGGCTTAGTACACAATGGGACTCATCCCGAGCAAACTGATAAATAAAACAAAAAAGCCTCCATTGAAAGTTTAATCAGATCTGTGAATGTACTGTATATATGTTTTAAAACACACGTAAACCCCTCTTACAAAGGCGCACTTGCATTGGTCTGCTTGCCTGTGCGTAAGAACTAGAGGAAAATCAAAATTAATGTTTAATTTGTTTAATCACCGGCTAGATTCCGGTTGGTTGCCTAAACATTCAGACATGAGCAAATCAAGTTCCCTTTCGCATAATTCTGGATGCAACAATTGTGGATTTCAAGATTTTTCAATTACAAAATTGATTATCTTGCAGGGTCTACCCTGTTTGTTTCACTTGTATGTATGACTAGATTATCGATGTAGTTGATGGACTTGCCTGTCCTAAGATTGTCCTAACAGTAGCGCTGTGTTCCTCTGTAGTTGTCCGACGGTCTGCAGTACATCTTTGCCCACGTGGGCCAGCTGACGGGCATGTACCGCTACAAGTACAAGCTGATGAGACAGATCCGTATGTGCAAGGACCTCAAGCATCTCATCTACTACCGCTTCAATACCGTAAGCACTTCCAAGAGAATGAGGCATTTTCTACCTCACAAGCTACTAAAGAACAAAGCTCATGCATTGATATTGTTGGTGAATAGTTCTCTTTCTCCGCCCCCAACAGGGTCCAGTCGGTAAAGGTCCAGGCTGTGGCTTCTGGGCTCCTGGCTGGAGGGTGTGGCTCTTCTTCATGAGGGGCATCACGCCTCTGCTGGAGAGGTGGCTGGGCAACCTGCTGGCCAGGCAGTTTGAAGGTATGTGAACATGTTTTTAGTACACATCTAGATATTGAAAATGTACCATTATAATCATAGGAAATATTGCATAATGATTAAAAAAAAACTTGACAACAGTCGGATGTATAACAATTTAATTTAAAGATGCCAGGCTAGAGCTCATCCCTCCCATTATTTCAAAGTCAGTATAGTGGTAGATTTCTTTTGGACAATATCATTGTTTTTCATGCCATTTGTACAGTTGCGTGAGATGACAGAATTGGTGCCCAACCAAACTCTTACTTTGTCATTACAAGCTGCATCATTTCCCCCTGTCCTCTCCTCGCAGGACGTCACTCCAAGGGTGTGGCCAAGACGGTGACCAAGCAGCGTGTGGAGTCCCACTTCGACCTGGAGCTGCGTGCCGCCGTTATGCACGACATCCTGGACATGATGCCCGAGGGCATCAAGCAGAACAAGGCCAGGACCATCCTGCAGCACCTCAGCGAGTCCTGGAGGTGCTGGAAGGCCAACATCCCATGGAAGGTTTGTCTTCTTGATGGCTTGTTACAACATTTTTTGGTTGCATCTTAGGCGCCAAGTGTAGTCTGAGATCACCGGGGAGTATTGCTTATATTTCCAAACTCGAAACTAAAAGTGCGTGTAAAGTAATGAAATAAGGAAAATAGCCTTATTATTATATCATTAAATAAACACTTTTATCCCATGTGAATTGAATCAGGAAACTAATGGAAAGCCATATAGTGCCTTTTTTCAAGCATATTTTCTTCAAATAAAAATGAAAACCAATGTATGCATGTTTCAAATGTTCCCAGGTGCCAGGCCTGCCGACGCCAATCGAGAACATGATCCTCCGCTACGTCAAGGCCAAGGCTGACTGGTGGACCAACACGGCCCACTACAACCGTGAGAGGATCCGCCGCGGCGCCACCGTGGACAAGACGGTGTGCAAGAAGAACCTGGGCAGGCTGACCCGTCTCTACCTCAAGGCTGAGCAGGAGAGGCAGCACAACTACCTGAAGGTAGTTGTATTGAGCTGATCTAGTTCCCTTTTTTAAAATGCGTCAATGAGAACCTGTTTTTATTTTAGCCCTTTTCACTGTATCCTTTTGCAGTTTATGGGGTAAAATATTTGTCTAGAAATATCTAAATCATTACTTTGCTGTTGCTAAGGTGTATCGGGATATGAGCTGTAGCTGATTTGCATTCGACCGGAGCTGTGGTTGACACTAGAGCTGGGTTTCGATTCAAATTTCAAGAATCGATTCGATTCCGATTTTTAAGTTTCAGAATCGATTTTTTCCG
>JAOPJI010000047.1:9385497-9401290 GCA_027122695.1 Merluccius productus | reverse complement strand
ACGTCACCGTCACTGCCCGACGCCATGATTGTTCTCGAGTTATTTTTAGACCGAGCGCGCCCGCGTGAATTTAGTGATGCGGCGGGGGGTAAAAGTTAACTGAGGGAAATGTAGAAAATAATTTTAATTAAAAAAAAAAAAAAAAAAAATTAAAAAAAATAAAATCGATCTTTGGACGTACGAATCGATAATCGGTCATTAATATGCGAATCGAAATCGGAAAATCGATTTTTTCAACACAGCTCTAGTTGACACTAGTGTGATATAGATGTTTATAGGTCGGCCCATGGTAACCCTGTGCTCTGTCCTCAGGACGGTCCCTACATCACAGCAGAAGAAGCCGTGGCCATCTACACCACCACGGTGCACTGGCTGGAGAGCCGGCGCTTCTCCCCCATCCCCTTCCCCCCGCTGTCCTACAAACACGACACCAAGCTGCTCATCCTCGCCTTGGAGAGGCTCAAGGAGGCCTACAGGTAAGATCCCAGCTACTTCTCATTTAAATCACTTATTTCTTGAGGTAATCATTGTAGTTGTAGTAGTAATAATAAAACTAATGATCCTGTTTACGTAACTGGGCTGTCTGCTGGAATCCGAACTTGAGTTGTTTGTGTTCTTATGTGTTGTGCAGTGTGAAGTCTCGTCTGAACCAGTCCCAGAGGGAGGAGCTGGGTCTGATTGAGCAGGCCTACGACAACCCTCACGAAGCGCTGTCCAGGATCAAGCGTCACCTCCTCACCCAGAGAGCCTTCAAGGAGGTTAGGACCGTCAACTTTGATTATGTTTCACAATAAAGAAAACGGAAACTTTAAATATCAAGACAACAAAACACGGGCATATTTCAGTTGTTGTTGGAGTCAAAACACCAGGCCTGCACATAGGGCTGCAACTAAAAATTGTTTCATAGTTGATTAATCTAACTATATTTTTTTAGTTTAATAGATGAATCATTTGGTCTAAAAAATGTCTAAAAATAATAGCAAATGCCATCACAAGTTACCAGAGGCCAAGGTGATGTCTTAAATTTGGTTGCTATATCTTAGACATCTGATAATCCTTTCATAATTATCCATTTTGAAATTCTGAAGCATCGAGCAGCAAATGTTTGATTCGATTCATTTTCTGTCGGTTGACCTATCGATCAATGGGCTAATTGTTGCAGCCCTACCAGCGTGGCTTGGCAGCAACCACATACTATGGTAGAACTTCTAATACATGCCACATTCATCTCATTCAGCCGCCTGCTTCTCCCTCTCGCAGGTGGGCATTGAGTTCATGGACCTGTACAGCCACCTGGTGCCTGTGTACGACGTGGAGCCCCTGGAGAAGATCACAGATGCCTACCTGGACCAGTACCTGTGGTACGAGGCAGACAAAAGGCGTCTGTTCCCGCCCTGGATCAAGCCAGCCGACACAGAGCCCCCACCGCTGCTGGTGTACAAGTGGTGCCAAGGTAAAGTCAAAGGGGTTTTATTGTCAAAGTGTGCAGTAAATCGTGGTTATTCTTCTTGATAAAATTGAAATTCTTAAGTGAAGGCATGGGTCATCCATGTAGTAAAAAAACTGTACATTGTGATGTAATAACACGCATAGAAAGACACGCTTCCTGCTTTAGAACTTGGTTTTGAAGCGTGAATGCGTACTTCTCACCACAAGGTCTCCAGATGCTAAAAGTCGCCACCATCTACCATGGGACCTTGGGAAAAAGATTATTGAGCTTGTGCCTAGTTTAGTCAAAACATCTTCACCTCAGCGAAAACCAGAGAGGTTAGTTAATGGCTGTCAAGCAGGGTATTCAGTGGGTTCATCTGCCCTCTCCCAGGTATCAACAACCTGCAGGACGTGTGGGAGACGACGGAGGGCGAGTGCAACGTGATGCTGGAGTCCCGATACGAGAAGATGTACGAGAAGATCGATCTGACACTGCTCAACAGGCTGCTGCGTCTCATCGTGGACCACAACATAGCTGACTACATGACGGCCAAGAACAACGTGGTTATCAACTACAAGGTCAGTGGTCCATAAGCTACAACGGCTTGACTACAAGCTAAGCATTTCAATGGCAAATCAGAAGTCACCCATTTCAAGTGCTTTGTTTTGTCTTTTGTTGAAAGTGTTATTTTTGACGTGAGTAGCTGCTTGTATTGTGTGGGGCAACCACATTTTGAGGCTAAACTTAAGTATGTTGAGGGTGTATCTTGCACTGTTTATGGTTTTATGTTTTTTCGCCATTTCCAGCTTGTGTAAAATTTTTGTTATGTTCTCTTCCAGGACATGAACCACACCAACTCGTATGGCATCATCCGAGGGCTGCAGTTTGCCTCGTTCATCGTGCAGTACTACGGCCTGGTCATGGACCTGTTGGTGCTGGGTCTGCACCGGGCCAGCGAGATGGCCGGCCCGCCCCAGATGCCCAACGACTTCCTCAGCTTCCAGGACACGGCCACGGAGAGCGCCCATCCCATCCGTCTCTACTGCCGCTACATCGACCGCATACACATCTTCTTCAGGTAAGACGGGGCAGCTGTTGGGAGCCTCCCTTTCATGTGTAATGGGATTTTACATTCCTCTTTTTAAACTAGTATTTTGATTGTCCTTCGTTGAAATGTGAGGCAATTGTCCTGCCTATAAGAGAAGATAAACTACTAAAGAATATAAGTTCACATATAAATTAACTGGCCATGCCTATTTAACACGTTTATTTAATCAGATTGCGGTTGAGCATTTGCACCACAGAAATGATTTCACTTCCATGCGTTCTGTACTTAAAGGGTGGGCATTGTAGGCTATGGCCAACGTTTGCCTGATGCGGTTTTAAATTGACATCCACTTTGTGTGTGTGCAGGTTTACAGCGGACGAGGCCAGGGATCTGATCCAGCGGTACCTGACGGAGCATCCGGATCCCAACAACGAGAACATCGTGGGCTACAACAACAAGAAGTGCTGGCCCCGCGACGCCCGCATGAGGCTGATGAAGCACGACGTCAACCTGTGAGTGAAACTTCCTAAACGACGTATCATATGTGTCTCTGTTGACGGTGTGCTCAGACGGACCCTTCTTGAAAAAATGTTATGATGGATACTTTTTGAAATGACCAAAAAAAATGCGTCTACAAGACTTGGGATCATTTTTATCTGATGCCATTGATTAATTTCTAGTTTTATAATATTTTCTTTCCGTCTCCTCCAACCCTCTCAGTGGTCGCGCTGTGTTCTGGGACATCAAGAACCGCCTGCCGCGCTCAGTGACCACGGTGCAGTGGGAGAACAGCTTTGTGTCGGTGTACAGCAAGGACAACCCCAATCTGCTCTTCAACATGTGTGGCTTTGAGTGCCGCATCCTGCCCAAGTGCCGCACCAGCTACGAGGAGTTCACACACAAAGACGGTGTCTGGAATCTGCAAAATGAGGTCAGTAGTTAAAACCCCACCAAATCCATCATGTTGCCTCAATGACAAAGTAACTTTTGTGCCGTCTAGTATGTACAACTCCCGCCCGAGGACTACGGATGTAAATTAGCTTGTAGCTAACTATAGAACAATATAGGTATTGTGAACTGTCCCTGTGAAATAAACATATAAATAAAATGTCCTTTTAGGTTAGGACTGTTTGGGACAAATGTGCACTGTGCTAAAAGACGATTTGTCCTCTTGGCACACTCTTGTTTTGAGTCCTCCTCATTGTGTCGATCCCTGTGTGCAGGTGACCAAAGAGAGAACGGCACAGTGTTTCCTGCGCGTGGACGATGAGTCCATGCAGCGCTTCCACAACAGAGTGCGACAGATCCTCATGGCCTCTGGATCCACCACATTCACCAAGGTGAGGGAGTCACCATTTCCATTTCCAAGTAAAACAACACCAGCTGAACACCAATCTAATAATCTGTACTTCTATGCCGATACCGTTTCCCATTGAAATTATTGCTTTGAGTTTGAAATGGGATCATCAAAAAATAATCACCCAGGGCTGGGCAATATCGATATCGTGATACGAGACTAGATATCGTCTTAAATTTTGGATATTGTCATATCGTGGTACGGCATAAGTGTTTTCCTTTCCTGTTTTTAAAGGCTGCATTACAGTAAAGTGATGACAAAATTTGAAAATACTAATTTCACAAGTATTTAATTCACACAGGAGTATACAAAAATAGGCTTTACCATGTGGTTTTTTTATATAAACTATTTACTTATTACAAAAAACATGCTATATCTTACATTAAATGCCATACATCAAGATAGAAGATTTTGGCCATATCGCCCAGCCTTAAATCACCTTTTATCTCCCTTCCAGATTGTGAACAAGTGGAACACGGCTCTGATTGGTCTGATGACATACTTCCGCGAGGCGGTGGTCAACACCCAGGAGCTGCTGGACCTGCTGGTCAAGTGCGAGAACAAGATCCAGACCCGTATCAAGATCGGCCTGAACTCCAAGATGCCCAGTCGCTTCCCCCCTGTGGTCTTCTACACCCCCAAGGAGCTTGGTGGCCTGGGCATGTTGTCCATGGGCCACGTGCTCATCCCTCAGTCGGATCTGCGGTAAGCTGAGACGGAGATGTATTGGTGGACTTAATATAAATATCATCCATTTCATTGGTTGACCTTCTAAAGCTAATGGACGGAACACAATCAGAAATATTCAACTGGCTTTTTATTTTTAAATTGAATGTGATTACATATTTAAACATCTGACTTGCCCCCGGATTAAAATCTATGTGTATCCGCACACTGTTAAAACCTAGCACCGGTCTGTGGGTGTTTGGGTGTCGGATGTGTGCCACAGTAAGCAGGCTGGGTTTTCGCTGACAACCACGAGGGCTGCTGCCCACTGACTGGTCGTTTGATAGTGACCTGAGCCACACCCAAAAAAATAAAAGTAACTAATATCTTTGAAATAAAGTTCCAATCTTACACTGCTACTTGCCCTCCCTCCACCACCAGGTGGTCCAAGCAGACGGACGTGGGCATCACTCACTTCCGTTCTGGAATGAGCCACGAGGAGGACCAGCTGATCCCCAACTTGTACCGCTACATCCAGCCCTGGGAGAGTGAGTTCATCGACTCCCAGCGAGTGTGGGCAGAGTACGCCCTCAAGAGACAGGAGGCCATCGCCCAGAACAGGTAAGCCCTCTGACATGCAGTTTCCTATACAGACCCTCAGTGCTTATGGGACATTTATTAGCTCTCTTAACCTCTTAATACTGATGGGAGGTGTTTGGTCAATATAGTATTTACTGGCCGTTCTAAAATTACTTTGTTGACACTAGCGCTTAGATTAGAAAATGAATGGAATCAAATTGTTATAATCGCTTAATCGTTTAGATCATTTATTAAGTACAAATGCCAACATTTGCTGCTTGATGCTTCAGAAATTCAAATGTTTGGTTCATGGATTATTATAAAATGAATACTAAATTTTTCTTGGCTGCTTGTCAGATAAAGCAGCCAAATTTAAGACATCACTTTGGACTCTGGTAACTTGCGATGGCAATTGCTATTATTTATGAAATTTTCTAGACTAAAGGATTCATCGAAAATTATTGTTGGATTACTCGACAATGAAAATAAGTTAGTTGCAGCCCCTATTTATATTTATATTGCTTGAATACATGCAAGTGGGGTTCATTGTTTGCTCGACATTAAACCTCTTAAGCATTTTAAACATCTAATTGATAAATGCTGATTCTATGAAGCCTGATAGTTGTTAATCTCTTGTGTCTCAGGCGTCTGACACTGGAGGACCTGGAGGACTCATGGGACAGGGGCATCCCCCGCATCAACACTCTGTTCCAGAAGGACAGACACACACTGGCCTACGACAAGGGCTGGAGAGTCCGGACCGACTTTAAACAGTACCAGGTCCGATGCACCCCAAAAAACGCATGCATCAACGTTTTTAACATGCCAGTTTGCCATAATTAAAACATTTTTTTTATCCTATTCTTAAACTCTACAGTGACGTGTAATAATATTCCCTTCGAAAGAAGTAGACACATTTTTGGTTCCCTGTCCTGTCTGCTAACACTACTGTTTTTGTGCGTGCAGGTGCTGAAGCAGAACCCCTTCTGGTGGACCCACCAGAGGCACGACGGCAAGCTGTGGAACCTGAACAACTACCGTACTGACATGATCCAGGCCCTGGGCGGCGTGGAGGGCATCCTGGAGCACACCCTTTTCAAGGGCACTTACTTCCCTACTTGGGAAGGTCTCTTCTGGTGAGAACAGGCCCAGGCAAACAAGTACACATGCAAGGGATAATGTACAGCAAGGCGACGTGGAGGGTTCTTAAATCAACAAACCCTGTTGGGGTTTGTTTTACAATGATGACCGGTTTGCTGTACATTGTCCCACTTATTACACGGATACTCAGTAAAGAAATCAATAATTGGACACTATAACAACAAAAAAATATTTTATTCATTTAAAAATTATTCTACTGCTTCCAAATAAGTGTTAGACTCTATGGTTGGTAATAGTGTCCATAGCAACAGTCTGTTATTCATAGCAGCGGTCTGCTATTCAGAAGTAACACAGTAGAATGCTGTAATTGACCAATCGCAATCAAGTGTTTAACAAAGCCCTGTAATAAGGGTATAGTAAAAACCCATAGGGGGCATCTAGTTTCTAACGGCCTCGCGTGTTTGGTTTCAGGGAGAAGGCCAGCGGTTTCGAGGAGTCCATGAAATGGAAGAAGCTGACCAATGCCCAGAGATCCGGTCTCAACCAGATCCCCAACCGTCGCTTCACACTCTGGTGGTCGCCCACCATCAACAGAGCCAACGTAAGGAGAACCGGTGTTGAACATATCGGTGTGATTCACCTCTACGCAGTCGGGTTACTATTCTAGCGTTGGTCCGGCCACTGAAACTTTTCCTCGTATTCCTCTCCCACAGGTGTATGTGGGCTTCCAGGTGCAGCTCGACCTCACCGGCATCTTCATGCACGGCAAGATCCCCACGCTGAAGATCTCCCTCATTCAGATCTTCAGGGCTCACTTGTGGCAGAAGATCCACGAGAGCGTCGTCATGGATCTCTGCCAGGTGTTTGACCAGGAGCTGGACGCGCTGGAGATCGAGACAGTGCAGAAGGAGACCATCCATCCCAGGAAGTCCTACAAGATGAACTCCTCGTGCGCCGACATCCTCCTCTTCGCCTCCTACAAGTGGAACGTCTCCCGGCCCTCGCTGCTCGCAGACTCCAAGTACGTCTTCGTTGTCATCTCCATCATCATGCTTTTTTTTTTTTTTTAAAGGTCTTGTTATGGGGCTTGTACATCAGAATGCATTATGGGAGGTTTTGGTTGGCGATACCCTAAGCTTTGTTTTGCCACGCCTCGCATGAAAAAGGCTGTGGCATTTTCAAATACGCATATGTGTATATACATGTATATAAATTTGTCTGTCTTCCTGAAGGGACGTGATGGACAGCACGACCACACAGAAGTACTGGATCGATATCCAGCTGCGCTGGGGAGACTACGACTCCCACGACATCGAGCGCTACGCCAGGGCCAAGTTCCTGGACTACACCACCGACAACATGAGTATCTACCCCTCCCCCACCGGGGTGCTCATCGCCCTCGACCTGGCATACAACCTCCACAGGTTGGTGCTTTTACTCGCATGGCTGAATGTCCAATGATGGAGGAAACTGTTGTTTTTGGGACTTTTAATGATGGGTCTTTAACTGGGTCATGCTAAGTTATACAGAGCAGGTCTCTAAAAGTAAAAAAAACCGACACGAATAGTCTTTGACGAACAGTTATTACAGTAAGTATTCCGATGACGTATTTAGGACATGTTTTATCCGTTTGCTTTAATAGTGTCCGAGACATTTGTCTCCAAATTCCACGTGCCCCAACACCATGTGTTTCCTCTCCTCTGCAGCGCTTACGGTAACTGGTTCCCTGGGGGCAAGCCTCTGATCCAGCAGGCCATGGCCAAGATCATGAAGGCCAACCCTGCCCTGTATGTGCTGAGGGAGCGCATCCGCAAAGGTCTGCAGCTATACTCCTCGGAGCCCACTGAGCCCTACCTCTCCTCACAGAACTACGGAGAGCTCTTCTCCAACCAGATCATCTGGTTCGTAGACGACACTAACGTCTACCGTGTCACCATCCACAAGGTGAGCTGAGATTGCCCTGTGGGCTACAATCTATTTTAGGCCTTGGACAATATTTTCCTGGACAAAATAAATGCGTTTGTCTGTAGTCATGTAGTCTTCATGCTTCCTTTTCAGACCTTTGAGGGTAACTTGACCACCAAGCCCATCAACGGCGCCATCTTCATCTTCAACCCCAGGACTGGCCAGCTCTTCCTCAAGATCATCCACACGTCTGTGTGGGCCGGCCAGAAGCGTCTGGGACAGGTACAGCCCTCTACTTTTATCAGCATTATCACCAGACTTCACTTTTTTATTATTATTTTAATACAATCATTAGCTGTTCATTGATCGATTTGATATTTAGTTGTGGTCACCGATTACTTCTTTTTAATTTAAAATGAATGGAATATTTCCCAATTAGTGGCACAAATACTGCATTATATCTTTTTCTTTTTTTAAGCAGTCAATATAAAAATACCGCCTTCACACAGCCACCCCACTGAGTTTAAAGTCACTGCATATACCCAAAGAAATGTGTACCTATCCGGGGCCTTATCCCAGTATATGGTTCTCCCTGTGCCCCTGTAGCTGGCTAAATGGAAGACTGCTGAGGAGGTTGCTGCCCTGATTCGCTCCCTCCCTGTTGAGGAGCAGCCCAAGCAGATCATCGTCACCAGGAAGGGCATGTTGGACCCTCTTGAGGTGAGACCTAAAGAGGCTGGACCATGTCTTCATAATACATTATACTGGTGTCTTTGCTACCTGAGATTTTCATGTAACGACAACTTTTAGAAACACTTTTTCTCATGCTTTTTTCCCTCCTCCCCACACAGGTCCACTTGCTGGACTTCCCCAACATCGTCATCAAAGGCTCTGAGCTGCAGCTGCCCTTCCAGGCCTGTCTGAAGGTGGAGAAGTTCGGAGACCTGATCCTAAAGGCCACTGAGCCCCAGATGGTTCTGTTCAACCTCTACGACGACTGGCTGAAGACCATCTCCTCCTACACAGTCAGTCACACTCCTACGCTTTAGGCCTTAATTGTAGTTTTACTTTGTATATATAATCTGAGACAGTTTTTAGGAAAAACTGGTCGCCCAGTAAACCGCTCTGGGCCAGAGTGTATAGTTATGGGAACATGTTGACTCATCCTCTTTGTGTAACTAGTGCGTTTCTGGTGTTTTGTGCCGTCTCTAGGCCTTCTCTCGTCTCATCCTGATCCTGAGGGCACTCCATGTCAACAATGACAGGGCCAAGGTGATCCTGAAACCAGACAAGACCACCATCACAGAGCCCCACCACATCTGGCCCACCCTCACCGATGAGGAATGGATCAAGGTGGAGGTGCAGCTCAAAGATCTGATCCTGGCCGACTACGGCAAGAAGAACAAGTGAGTTTGCTAATGCATGTATAGATATCCATACAGATATAGGAAACTGTTGCCGCATAATTCACCCTGGTATTAGTCTCTACACTTAAATGGCTCCATTGCTGATATTAATAAATGGAGGAAGTTGCTGAACTTGCGCTCTGTTTTGAACACTATGCCTGAGTGTGAACATGAAACATGGGGGGTGTAGTCCTGCGGGTTTTTGTTTAAAATGCAATCAAAGACCAAATGAGGAAAAATATGCTTGTCAAAAGTAAGTTTGACAAAGTATTTACGATTATTCTGTAATGACGCAACATGTTCTTCAGGTATAGCTTTCACCCCTGTAATCACACAGCAGGGATGTACCAACACAGCCAAAAGTAGAAAGTCTCATTTACTTTCCTTAAATCACTGTGTTCATATCATAAGACGACGTCATTTCCCCTTAGAATTCATCTTATGATAGTCTGATAGTTAAGTTTGTTGAATAACACCACTGCCCTCCCTCCCTCCCCCCACAGCGTGAACGTGGCCTCCCTCACCCAGTCTGAGATCAGAGATATCATCCTGGGCATGGAGATCTCCGCTCCCTCCCAGCAACGCCAGCAGATCGCCGAGATCGAGAAGCAGACCAAGGAGCAGTCCCAGCTCACCGCCACCCAGACGCGCACCGTCAACAAGCACGGCGATGAGATCATCACCTCCACCACCTCCAACTACGAGACGCAGACCTTCTCCTCCAAGACCGAATGGAGGGTCAGGTAAGCTGGGGGAGTTTTCTGACTATACACAGATTTGCCATAGTGGGCTTTGTTGCACCGTTCCAAAAAATTGTAATGGCACTGCAAAGGGATTGAAGTATTTCCTTTGGCTGACATTGAGTTGCATTTAAGCTGAGTGAAAAGGTAGTCCAATATTTGCCCTTTTGTGTTTTTCACCTGTGATGCCTCTTGTTTCCTCTCTCCACACCCCAGGGCTATATCTGCTGCCAACCTCCATCTGAGGACCAACCACATTTACGTCTCTTCTGATGACATCAAGGAAACGGGCTACACCTACATCCTGCCCAAGAACGTCTTGAAGAAGTTCATCTGCATCTCTGACCTGCGAGCACAGGTACCCGTGGCTGCCTGGTGATTGGCCCAGCACAGGTCATCCTTAGAGAATGAACTGGGTCTCTATTGTCTTTTGTTATACAAGGTTTTTTTCGTGACCTTTTTGTTTGGTTTGTCCTTCCAGATTGCTGGTTACCTCTATGGCACCAGCCCCCCAGACAACCCCCAGGTGAAGGAGATCCGCTGCATCGTAATGGTGCCCCAGTGGGGCACTCACCAGACCGTCCACCTTCCCAACCAGCTCCCAGGACACGAATACCTCAAGGTAAATAGTTTCTTCTTCTGCGTTTCTTCATCATTACGACCACGGCTGCATCTGAGTATCCACACAAGCATACTGTGTAGTAGGCGAGAGTAGGTACTGTCTGAAGTCATATTTACCCATGGAATGCAAAAAAACCCGGATGGCGTACTATTTCCGGCGAAAATCGTAGTGTGCAAACTATGGACACTCAGTCGCTTGGATAACCCACAATGCATTTAGACAGGAGGGCCGTTTCAGCCGTCTTAACCGAAACTTTTAAATGTTATTAATACCCACTACAATCCTAGATCAGCAACCCCAATCATAATAATAAACTATATATACAAAGCTGGTGTATAATGCATAACGGCAATCTATTTATTATAATTGCAATCATATACAACATATATCACACTGTTTGTTTAAGTATAACTTAGAATAACTTAGTTTAAGTATAAGTTAGAATTCTGTGATACCGTAGTATTGCCAAAATAATTGCCTACTTTTGGCTCACATACTAATAATATGCCAGAAACCAGTACATAATGCAGCCCAAGAGAGGGCTTGTTCCACTTCAACCTGTTGGAACTTGTGGAGGAGTTTCCTCACCGCTCTCCTCTTTCCAACAACCAGGAGATGGAGCCTCTAGGCTGGATCCACACCCAGCCCAACGAGTCTCCTCAGCTGTCCCCCCAGGACGTCACCACCCACGCCAAGGTCATGGCCGACAACCCCTCCTGGGACGGAGAGAAGACAATCATCATCACCTGCAGGTAGGAGCGCGCCTTGTCTCCACAATGCAGGGTTCCACTTGGACCACTTGTAGAATTTGAAAACATGTTTTGGGAACTAATGGCGAAACCATAAGCTTTCCGGAAAGTAATGGAAATTCAAAACCATGGTCAGAATTTGAGCGTTTCATGTACATTTGAAAATGTAAATTACAGGCGTTGAAACTAGGTCAGACACTGGTGGTGAATATTTTTTGTGCAATTCCAACTTCTAGCCACAGTAAAGCCCTTAGAACAGGTTTAACAAGTCATAGCAGAGAAAGGGAAGTAAAGCTTGTTTATTCATTATACCACTGACACATCATTATACCACTGAAGTAGACATCGAAATTTGGTATGGATTTTATGAAATTTAATGGGAAAATAAGCGTGGGAACCCTGACAATGACACGATCAAAGAATTACTTTAGAAAAAAGTATGAACTAGCAGACAAATATAGCCAAAAGTTGTGGAAATGGTGGCAACCGCAACATTACACTTTAAATGTGAATATTTTAAGTGCTGGGGCCACATGTTGTTGTATGATATGCTTACGATGGTTTGTTTTATTTTCCATCAGCTTCACTCCCGGCTCGTGCACGCTGACCGCCTACAAGCTGACGCCCAGCGGCTACGAGTGGGGTCGACAGAACACAGACAAGGGCAACAACCCCAAGGGCTACCTGCCGTCTCACTACGAGAGGGTGCAGATGCTGCTGTCTGATCGCTTCCTGGGCTTCTTCATGGTGCCTGGCCAGGTCTCCTGGAATTACAACTTCATGGGTGAGTAACAGATTATTTTTTTAAAATCTTGTGCTAAATATGAATCAAATATGCTGCTTCAAATTAGGGCTGAACTTATTTTGACAGATCATGTGATATGATTCACTATTAGTGGGTGGGAAGGATAATTTTTGCATGGTCATTCTCTACTTTCATTTTCGCTGAGAACATGTTTCCTTACATCTGGAGAAAAAACATTGTAGTCCAGGGCATCTCTGCAGCACTACAGTACTTCAATTAGGCTGCCTCTAGTTTTTTTTCCAGTTCGGTTTAATGCATTGATTGTTTCACTGTAACACGGAACAATCGATGTTAGGGTTAGGGTTAGGTTGATTAAACTTGATTGATCCTGCTACACAGGCAACTTTGTTACTATAAACTGGAACTGTCATTTGATCTGCCCTGCAGATCAAATTCCCCCCCGGGGAAGATGATACATTTAACGATCGTGGCATTTCAGAAAACCTCCATCAGTTTTTCCATAATTATCAAACTTTATCAGTATGATTTCATGTTTTTAAACAGAAATGGCATCCAAATAGTGTATATCGGCCATGCAAATTTCTACCACACCAGGTGTATAAAAGCCAAATGGTTGTCGGCCCTCGATTGATTAAACCCTTGCCTGCAGGTGTGCGCCACGACCCCAACATGAAGTACGACCTGCAGCTGTCCAACCCCAAGGAGTTTTACCACGAGGTGCACAGGCCCTCGCACTTCCTCAACTTCGCCTCGCTGCAGGAGGGTGAGATCTACAACGCCGACCGCGAAGACATGTACGGCTGAGAGAAAGGGAGAGAGGCGGCTGGCCTGTTCTCAAAGACTTGTACTGACGCCTGTAGAGCCAGTCCCTGTGCAGATGGTGTAATAGTTCTTCTGGTGGAGAAATGTTCATCGCTGGACATTGAAAGTTTTATGTATACATATTTTGATGTTTTGTATGAATTTTGCTAGACCCCGCAGTCCACCCCAACTGCTTTTTCCTCAAGCTGGCTTTCAGAAAGACGGTGCATTAGAATGCATTTTTTTCCATGTTATTTGTCATCTCTTCATATGTGCGTTTATTTGTAGTATTGCCGTGCGGTAGTCAAGTGTGAATTTAATTTCTGTTGAAAAAAGGGTATCATACTACTGCCCAGGGGTCCTTGGAACTTTGAATTGTAATTGAAAATCATTGTTTTTATACAAAACGACTGTACCAAACACATACCATGTTATACTGTACACGGTGTGGCATAGTAGTTGGGTTCAAATAAAGAAACGATTTTATTAAGCGGTGCTGTGTGTCTGTGGTGTTGTAATCTGCCCTTTTTTGGGGGGTTTGTAAATGAAAAACATTGCACTTGGAAAGTGAAAGCAGCATGTATTGCGAAATCCCCCCCCCCCCCTCCCCACGCTGTAAGTGGCTGTGCGTGACGTCTTCGTACGGTTTTTTTCTTCGCTATTGTTTTTTGGTCATTCGGCCATGAAAGTGGGCGGGACCAAGCAGCGATCAACACCGTGGGCGGAACCATCACAGCACAGCCTGGCTGGCTGGCGGGGGCGGACGGACTGACGGACGGCGATAGACACGTGTGACGGAAGAAGTGAAAAAAACGCAAAAGTTTCACCTTTCCAGGTCGGGTTTTGTGGAAAACAAAATGATCGGAGAACGGCTAATCGCCGTCCGGGCGACGACTCCTCGCGTGTCGCGCGAGCTACGCTTTCCGTAACGAGACCGCGGATGCGCGTGCGCCGTGTTTTATTTTATTTTTATGTATTAATTTTTTTAAAATAGTTTTTTAATATGGAGAGCGCAGACGTCGTCATCAGCAACAAGACTTGCGCGTCGCTGACCGTGGACGACGTGTACGACATCGCCAAGTCCGTGGGCTCCGAGGTGGAGCGGCTCATCGACGCGCACGGCACGCAGAGCGCCGCGGGGCTCGTGCCCAAAATAGTGAAGGTGCTCGAGCTGCTGGAGAGCTTCGCCTCGCGCAGCCGCGCGTGCGACCAAGAGGAGCTGCTGCTGAAAGCCGTTGAGACGCTGCGGCTGCAGCAGAACAAGAGACGCGCGGCGAAGGAGGACGCCGACGTCGGAAACCACAATAATGAGATACAGGTACGCGACATTGTTGGTCTTTAATCCCTGGTCTTTACTTCTGGTCTTTACGTCCCTGGTCTTTACATCCCTGGTCTTTCCATGAACGATATGGGACGTGCTATAACGTCTATGGTAACGTTACGGCTCCTGGCTCCCGGTTCATGGTGTCCCCCATGAACCGTTCAACAAGTCAGTTTGGGATATGTGTGTCTTATGGTGGATGTCTATCTGCTGACCGACGTGACGTTATGCGCCTTTTTTATTGACGACAGCCCGTCACCCCATGGGGCTATACGCCACAATGCGCCGTAACTGATGGGTAACGTACCGGAAGACGCGCCAGACTGACTTCCGGTGTGTTTTTGGATGCTGAGTCAAACCTCGACCACACCTGCTGCACACTGGGCTAGCATTTTTTTGGGGGGTTCAACGGAAATGCACCAGACGCTAGCATGTATTTGACCACCACCACTGCCTTTGTCACGCTTTTATTATGAGCAGGAGTTGCAGCAGAAGGAGGACCAATGGAGGAGGAGGTGCGAGGAGCTGCAGGCCCAGGTGCAGCAGCTGCAGGGCGACAAGCAGGACCTGGAGGGCAGACTGAAGGGCAGCCATGCTCAGGAGGGTAGGTCCCCATGGTGCTCCTGACGCAGTTACTAAAGGGAGGCGAGGGGATGGGTGATAATCTCTACAGTAACATGATGAGGATGCTGAGAAAGATTAGTAGCAGCATACTGATGTGGTTGTGTATACATATATATGTCGTTTTTCTTTCACCTCAGTTTTTCTTAAATTCACAACATACTCTTTACTTTATTAGTATTCCATTACAAAACTATATTGCTATACAAATAGTGGTGCAAAATCACTATTTGCGTTTACCTGAAGTAATTTACAGCCATGCAACATGGGTATGTGTTAATCTTCAGAGAGGCGATACCGTGCATTATGCTACAGCTCTGTAGGAAAAGTAGTTTGCCGTCTTTTGAGGACACGGGTCATGTGATTGGCTAATACCGCTTTAACTTGATTATTGCACATTTCTATAAAGGGGTCATGTCAAGTCATGGTAACCACTTCTCCAGGAAATCACATCATTTAAAGATTTAGTTTTTTATATGGATACTCGCATTAAAAAAAAAAAGGTCAAACGATAAATGCAGGAAAAGTTACAGGTTTACAGGTTTAAGGTGTCTTGGTTCTGTTCAACAACATTTTTTCTGGTCATGATAGGCCGTGAGCAGCAACGTGTGTGTGTGTGTGTGTGTGTGTGTGTGTGTGTGTGTGTGTGTGTGTGTGTGTGTGTGTGTGTGTGTGTGTG